>CM042248.1:47027402-47274902 GCA_023566225.1 Romanogobio albipinnatus
ATCTGCTTTGCCCACTTCTTCGCATATCCCTTTGGCGAGTCAGGCTCTGTTTCTCCAACCAACCCAAACAGTAAGTCAACGGGAAGGCGAGGATGACGACCATAAAGAAGGAAGAAAGGTGAGTAGCCTGTCGACTCGTGCCGAGTACAGTTGTATGCATGAATGACTTGTGGAATTTGATCTTTCCATCGTTCCTTTTCTTTCTCTGACAACGTTCTTAGCATCTGGAGTATCGTCCGATTAAACCGTTCTGCAGGGTTCCCTTGGGGATGGTATGGTGATGTTCTCGAATGACGAATACCTGACAACTGTTGCAACGTACGAAAGAGCTCGTTCTCAAATTCACGGCCTTGGTCGTGGTGTAACTTTGATGGGTACCCGAAGCGGAGGACGAAATCATTAAAGATGCGCTCAGCTGCCGTTTTCCCACTCTTGTTCTTTGTCGGATACGCTTGGGCGAATCTTGTAAAATGATCGACGACCACAAGGATATATTCGTAACCTCCACGGCTGGTCTCTAGGTGTAGATAGTCGATACACACCAACTCCAGTGGCGAGCTTGATGTGATACTACCCATTGGGGCGCGAACATGAGTAACTGGCTTCTTCGATTTTATGCATGGGCATTTCCTTGTGATATGTTCTTCGATCTCTCTAGCCATGAAGGGCCAATAAAATCTCTCTCTGGCAAGATTGAGGACTCTTTCTGTGCCGACATGGGCCATTTCATTATGGAGTTTCTTCAAGACAATGTCTTTGTACTTAGCAGGGAGCACCAACTGCCTTCTTTCATTAGCACGCCTGTACAAGAGACCATTCTCCAAAACTAACTTTCCCCATTCATGAAATAGTCTTCTAGTGGCTCCACTAGCCGCTCTCCGTATCTCGTCAGTTAAAGGTGTACCCGCCTCTTTTAACTTGATCATTTCACCGATGGCTTCATCTGCATGTTGTGCCTCCACAAGCTCATCGTGGCTGATTGCAGTCAAGTGGTCAAATGAGGGGGATAAGTCGGCATGGGAAGAGATGTTGAGAGCCGCCACCCACGGTACATCTTTCAGTTTGGCTACTTTACTTCCATCCCATATTGCGCGAACCACGTCTTCGGTACACTCTTTGGTACAGGACTCAGCATAGGCCTCAATGTTTAAAGGAAGACGCGACAGCGTATCAGCATCGATGTTAGCCTTTCCTGGTCTGTACTTTATGTCGAATCTGAAATCGGAGAGTTCTCCTACCCACCGATGGCCTACTGCATTTAGCTTGGCTGTAGTCATAACGTAGGTTAGGGGATTGTTATCAGTGAATATTGTGAAATGGGGTGCGTAGAATAAGTAATCCCTAAACTTTTCACACACGGCCCACTTCAAGGCTAGGAACTCTAGCTTTCCACTATGCAGGTGGTAGTTTCGCTCAGCTGCAGTCAAAGTCCTAGACCCATACCCAATGACTCTTAACTTGCCATTCTGATATTGATAAAGAATCGCGCCGAGCCCCTGGTCTGAAGCATCGGTATGTAATACAAAGGGTGAGTCGAAGTTGGGGTATGCTAGCACGGGAGGGCTAACGAGGAGAGATATAAGTCGGTCGAGGGCTTTCTGATGCTCGGTGGCCCACTCCACAGGTGTTCTGGATGGTAGTTGTGGACCTTTACTTTTCCCACGTGCTACAGCTGCTTGTCCTGGCTTGACTTGTAGTAGCTCATAGATGGGCTTTGCTATCCTTGAGAAGTCCTGAATGTAGGAACGGTAATAACCCAGGAACCCGGTGAGCTTTCTTACATCTCCCACTGTCTGTGGTGTCCTGCTGGCTAACGACCGCACTGCATCCAGGTCTTTGGGATCAATTCTCACTCCCTGAGCTGACACAAGACGACCCACATATCTTACTTCTCGTCGGAATAACTCACATTTTTCAGGTCTCAATTTCACTCCATGTCGCTGAAGAGCTTGGAGTACTTTACGGACCCCTTCCACATGCTCATCAAAGGTTTTTGCGTAGCAGAGCACGTCGTCAAGGTACGGAAGACAGCAATCATCTCTCAAGGAACTCAACATCTCTTCCATACTCCTCTGGAAAGCTGCTGGGGCATTGGAGAGGCCAAAAGGGATACGAACCCATTCATACAGCCCCCAGGGGGTAATGAAAGCAGTGAGGTGCTGGGAGTCCTTGGCGATAAAGCCCTGATGATAAGCCTTTCCTTGGTCGAGGATGCTGAACCAGGAATAACCACCGAGGCTATCAGTCAGGTCTTGTATTCTAGGTAGGGGATGTCGATCAGGGATGGTCTTCTGATTCAAAAGACGATAATCGATACAGAGGCGGAGTGTACCGTCTTTCTTTCGGACGCAGACCACTGGAGCAGCATAAGAGGACTTTGACTTCACAATCCAACCTTTCATGAGCAGATCTTGTACATACTCCTTCACCTCTTTGAACAGTGGTTTGGGCACCGAAGAGTAAGCTCTCTGCACTGGAATCTCGTCTTTGAGTGAGATAGACATCTGTAGACTAGGAATACATCCAATATCATGACTGTCTTGTGCAAAAGCAGCCGATTCTTCCCACAGCATTTTCTCGACTTTCTCTTGTTCCTCATCACTAAGGTGGCTGAGGTCCACACGGGGCTGCCATAACGCTGGAACACTCTGTTTAACTGGGGCTGTTGCTGCTTTAACGACTGTTACTCTGGGCCTGGGGCTCTCTAGTGGATTGTTCTCAATCACTCTAGCCACCGTCTGGACGCTACCAAGGGCTGTCTTCCTTGGTATTGTAACAGGATGCTTCGTGTTATTTCTCACTGGTATTATGACATAAGGTCTCTTTGCGGTCTGTAGTTCTAGTAAGCCCTCCTCAATCTCAAGCTCGGTGAGATGGCCACTGTTCTCGTTAGGTTCAAACAAGAGAAGAGGGTCTGACTGGTCTACCGCGGATGGGACCTGACACTTCATCCAGGCTACTTGTCCGGCTGGGACTGTAGTCTCATAATTACCAGTTCTTATCAATCTCTGATACATGGAGGGTTTGTCAGTCTGAATGAAGTTCATCAGCAGCTCAACTTTCTCAGCAGGAACCGATATTGCGTCAGATAGAAGCGTGGTAAGTGCTGGAACAAGTTCTTTTGTTCGATTCTGAATCACTTCCTCTAGGACATTAAATCCAAGTAGTGGCTGTGCAAGCGGAATGCTACAGACGAGAAAAGGCACCATGATCGACTGGCTAAGTGCACCATTTCCACTGAAACTGACTGCAATAAGGACCCAGCCATCAAAAGGGAGGATTTCTCCATTCACCGCGTGCACTTCCAGCTCTTCTCTCTCATCAAAGATTTCACTAAGCGGCCTAATGGGTGTGTTTGGTAGATACTTCTCTTTCCAGCTTTTATCTATCATGCTCACCTGGGCTCCAGTGTCCAGTAAGGCATTGACTGTCAACCCATTGAGGTCACATCGTGCGAGGGCTTTGGCTCCTATGAACTTGGCCAGACGTCTACTGGTTTGAGTGGGTAAAGAGAGAGAAAGTTGGTTATTGACTTGTTCATTGTTTTCTTTTGGTCTCTGATTGACTGAACTTGTCTCTGAACGACTCTCAGAGCTCCGTACGGTACCCTCAGCACTGTGGGACTGAACGTGAAGCCCGGTCACTGCTTGTCCCGTGGCAGAAACCGGCTCCAGTTTTCCGGACGCTTGGGTTTTTTCATACAGCCTACTGCTCTGTGACCGTCCTCACCACAGTGGAAACAATGAGGGCAACCTGGGCGGTTCTGTTCGAGGCAATTAGCACAGCTATTTGGTCTGGTTTTCCTTTGATCCACTTTAACTTGGCAATGATGGCAACATTCTGGGTTTTGAATCTGCTGGGGTCTTTGCAGTAATTCAACTTTATTCATTAACTCCTCTACTTTCTCAGTTAACTGCTGGAGTACATCAGTCTTTGACTGTTTGTCTGGAACATCTTTCTTTGTACTACTGCCTTGTACTGCTGCCGCTTCAAGCTCTGTGCTATTCACACTTATTTGTTTCTGCTTCACAACCGACCCCAAACGTCTCTGTCTCTCATTCTCAATGTTTGTTATCTTCATCATTTGCTTTAAGATCGTCTCGTCAGACACGCTGCTATCTGAGAGAAATGGTTTCAATTCTCGACGTATGTCGTTATGCTTATGGCTGAGACCCTGATACACGGCGTGAAGGAAAACGTCTTGAACTGTGTTCGCATTATACTTCACTTCTGTGTCAGCGTATTTTGTAGCGAACAGGATCTTTTGTTTGAGGCCTATTACTCGATACAAGAATTGTTGTGGAGTCTCGCCGTCGTTTTGTTTTGTGCACATGAGCTCTTGGAAAAGTTCTGTGTTGCTTCGCCCACCTAAATGGGATTGCAGAAAGCCTTTCAGCTCGTCTATCGTCAGATCGTCTTTGTGTATTAGCATGTCTTTAAAGTTTCCCGGTTTAATGGCTCTGAGAACACCTCTCAATATTTCAGTCTCGCTGAATCGCTCTTTAACACCCTCATCGATTTGTCTGCATATGCTATTGTAGCTTAAATCTGAGCCCTGGTCGCCGATCTGTCCACCTTGGATCTTGAACTCGCGACGAAGCAGTGAGAGGTCTCGAAGGGGAATTATTCGGTCGTGTCTTCCATGTGGCTGCTGTTCTGGTGTGGGAGTGTTGTCATATTGTTGAGTAGGTTGTAATGGCGGAGGTGTGGGTGTGAGTGAGGATGTGGGGCTGTTTATGTATTGCATGACTTTATTGCTAAGCTCAGCGTAACTAGAAAGCACTCTCTGTAACTCTGTGTCAGCGTTCTGTGTGCTTTTGACTTCAGTAGGTATGAGTGGGGGGTTGTGCACACTAACTGCAGCTGTGTGAGTAATATTCGAACCACTGGCTGTCACGTTAATGGTTGTCAAGTTATCAGTATCTGTCGCTAGTTGACCTACTGTCCTGTTCTCACTCAGTACTGGAATTGACATTGTCTCGTTCACATTCTCCCCAGTACCTAGTTTAGGTTGAGCGTAACGAATCTGAATGAGATTATTCACAGTATCATTAAGCTCTAACAGCACTGTCATACCTGAATCCTCAGATTCCACCAACATGTCACTGTTCATAAAAGTTAGAATGTACTCAAAGCAACTCTCTTCTTCGCCAACCTGAAGTTTGGATGAGTCCTCCCCTGGCACCGGACCAACTCTTTGGGCTAGTTGGAAAAGTTCGTCGGCCGTCAGCATGAGTAGACTTTTCTTGATGCTCCACACCAAGCCTTTTCTCTCGACATCCGCCATGACTGCTTTTCTCTCTTCCCCACTGTCGGTTGCTCGTCTTGGTCACACTTTCACTCGCCTCTGCTGGTCTGGTTTCACGTGTGCAGAACAATCGTCACCTCACCGGTACTCGTTCTGGTGAAAGCAGGATCCATGCATCATCCAATCTTCCTCTCACTTCAAGCCTGAAGAGATGTCAGCTCTTGGAACATGTCAACTGCTGATTCTGGTCGTGCTTGTAGCCTGCGCATCTACTGTCATTCCCCGTACGGGCCACCAAAAATCTGTAACGGGTACCGTGGCGACGGCACCCGAAAGGGACAGATTATTCTCCTGTAACACACAGGAGAGAAACGAGGAGACAGTGTCACGTTCAAGCTCTCTGGAGTAATTTATTCACAATATCATTAAACAAATCTCTGTCTCTCAAAGTCACATTTTGCTTCACATATCACATTTTCAATGTCTTCTTAACATTATAATGACTTTCAGTGTTCATGTCAATTCACAATCTGCAATAAAATAAACTTTTCAATTTCACATTCATGTTCACTAACTCTGTATTTTTATATTTCACTCTATTCATCAAAAAAGAAATACAAAACCATAGTAATATACCTCAATTACTTCTCTTAAATGATTAAACATTTCTATTCACAATATTTTACCAGTATCACATTGATACAATGCTGCAAATCACTCTCAGAATTATTAATATACTTCAAATATAACTTTAAACCTTATTTAACACATTAACCATTATCAATTGACATTCTATACGCATATATAGTACATTAAACAATACTTATTCACTTTTAAAGCTTATAGAACACCTTCATGTGCATCTGCATAAGGAAAAATTTATATTTTTTAACTGACGCGCTCACCAACGTTACATGTGCGTTTTCAGTAGGCTGCTAATCGGTCAAGCTTTTCTCTCTCGCTTCAATCAACTCAAAAACAACCTCTGACGAACATCACTTCTCTAAAACCATTCACTTATTGTCTGAACACATTTCAGCATGGTTAAATTCAACTTTTAAGTGTTTTTATACATTTACCCACCTGTAACACACAGGAGAGAAACGAGGAGACAGTGTCACGTTCAAGCTCTCTGGAGTAATGACAAACTCACGACTCGCACAGCTTAACACCGTTCGCTCGACTCTGCCCCTAACGGTCAGGAGTAGCATTGCACACTTCTCTTCTCTTTTATTTTTACAAGGAATCACATTAAAATAAAACCCTTCTGAATGTTTCTTGTTCCAAAATAACACAATAACATATTCAAAATGAAACCAATAATTTTGAATATACCTAAAGTACAATTAACATACTTGTGTGATCGTCACATTTGTATTATTGACTTCAATTTGCCTTGAATTACATGGCTTGGCTAATGATTTCTCTGACTGGCGCTAAAACAAAATTGTTGAATAAAGTTGTTATTTTTGTTTGTTTTTACACATAAAGTGTGTTCTCATTGCTTCATAAAAATCATGTTGAACCACCAGAGTCATGTGGACTATTTTAACAATGTCTTTCCTACCTTTAGGGCCTTGAAAGTGTTCATTACTGTCTATGGAGGGGTCAGAGAGATCTTGGATTTCATCTGAAATATCTGAAGATGAACCAAGGTTTGGAACGACATGAGGGCAAGGAATTAGTAACAGAATTTTCATTTTTGGGTGAACTAACCCTTTAAATTGGTGTTCACTTTTCTCAGTGATTCATTCAGCTGATGTAATATATATATATATATATATAGGCCTATATATGTATGTAAAGGTTCGTATGTGGGTGTGGGAAGGAAGAAGACAGGGTCGGCGTAACTGGGACTGCACTCTTTATTTGATCTCACGATCCTCAAAACAATACTGCGCACAAGGGCGAGTAAACTCAAAACTTTCAAATACAACAAGTAACGTTGCTCTCAGGCTCAATATCTCTCTCTTTCCTCTGGCAGTCATACAGTGATGTTTGCAGTCCCAGTCCCAGTCCCAGTCCCCGGTCTCTCTCTCTCTCTCTCTCTCTCTCTCTCTCTCTCTCTCTCTCTCTCTCTCTCTCTCTCTCTCTCTCTCCTCTCCTCTCTCTCTCTCTCTCTCTCTCTCTCTCTCTCTCTCTCTCTCTCCTCTCTCTCTCTCTCTCTCTCTCATCTCTCTCCTCTCTCCTCTCTCTCATATATATATATATATACTGTATATATATAATTCTGTTAAGGTTCATAGTAGTACCTCAAGGTACGTATATACTCTAAGGCAGGGGTTTTCAAAATGGGGTCCTCCAGAAGGTTGTAAGCGGTCCCCAGAAAATGTAAGATTAAATTTTTCTTGCCTTTCTTTCCGTATACATACTTTCCAGAATTGTATATGTTTGCTTTGTATTTTCTAGTGTGTTTTTCTCACTATGGTCCCTGCTATCTCGCTCACTGGGGTTCTTGATGCAGTACGTAAACTGCTTACATACATTTATTGTGAAAATTGCTTTTTCAAAAAAAATTTTTATTGAAAATGTTCTTCTTTAGGTTTATACATCCAACATTACGTATAGCCAATTTAAGTTTGGAAACAAAATGTTGTATTTATAATGTCACACTTACTATTTAACAGTTTAAATGTTTTTTCATACATAAAACGATATGGATTTTAGGAAGGGGGCCCGTCATAAAAAGTTCATATTTGGGGGTCCTTGGCATCATAAAGTTTGAAAACCCCTGCTCTAAGGTACTAATATGCATCTTTTAGGAGTAAAAAAGGTACAAAGATTTGTACCTTTTAAGGGTACTGCCCCTGTGACAAGTACCCCTAAAGGTAACATTTTGACACCTTTTTTCTGTGTTGGCATCAATGGTTCCATGAAGAACCTTTGACATCCATGAAACATTTCCACTGCACAAAAGGTTCTTAAGATAATTAAAATGTTCTTCACAATAAGAAAAAATGGTTCTTTTAAGAACTGTTCTTCGTGAAACCGTTAGCCTGACGTTGTCATACTCAGTCTGATCTGCTCCATTGGGCTGAGATTATGGGGCGTTTCAACCGAACCAGGAATGAAAATGCCTCTGCACTCAATTGGATAGACATACAACCAATCAGAGCAATGGAGTAAGTGACGTGTGTTGAGCGACACATAGTTGTCAACAGAACTCAACTGCACACACACTGGAAGAAGTAGAAGAAGTAGAAGAAGAAGAAGAGTGTAAACGAACTTTGCCGGTGTTGTAAAAAGAATTTAAGGATACATGGAGTACATTTTTGAGAGAAATAGTAAAGGTGAATGGATATATATGAATAATTTCTCAGTTTAGGATTAGAACAAATTCAACCCAAGCGCTCTTTGGTGACGTGGATGATTACGTTACTGTTGATCATCTGTCCATCATCGTATAAAGCCCGCCCTGACAAATTCATTGGTGCGAACAGCTCTGGTTCGAGCATAGTTGCTCCACAATGGATCAAGTCCAGAACGAACAATGTTGTGGGCGTGGCTAAGTTCGGGCATCCAGGCTATGAAATCGCAGATGCCAATAAAGAGTGAAGGTGCACTCTATAGTAACCATTAGCATGAAATATCTAGAAGAATAGCGTAAACTTCAGAAAGTGTCTTGCTCAGTAAATGAGTTTTGATCAGCTGTCAGTGAGTTATTTTTCAGATAGCTGGCTATAAACATCCAGTTTATTGCCACAGACATATGAAGGTTACTTGAGTATGTTTGTAACCCACCAACATCCATGATTGTACACAGACACTTCATAATGCAAATATTATTGCTTGCGTATGTAAGAATTTTGAAAACATATGAACATTTATTGTGCATTTGGGCCAGATTGTTGCCATCCGTTTAAAAAAAAAGAAAGAAAAGAAAAATAACATGACTCATCAACTGAAGTGCATTTTGTTGTGTTTGTTCAGATTGCATATCTAAAAAAAAGTCAAGTTTTGAAGCACTCAGATTGAGTTAGCCATTTTCATAAAAACAATATGTTCAAAAATGACAGAAAAGCTTATCAAGGTTAACGTACATACAGATTCATGCAAGTTCAACAAGATAATGATGAGCTCACAAAGCATTCTCTGTGATTTCGCACTTGCGTAAAGTTTGTTTCTGGCCTAATTTAGCACACTTGTCTGAGATGTGCATGGTATATTTCATGCCAATGTTTATTTTTAAATAATTATACAGTTTCACAGCCCATATATTACTGGGATCACAATTTGATTTCTTTTCCAAGACTAGCAGTGCATGGCTTAAGTGGTTTCCTCAGTGCTTTTTGAGTTAGTCATAGCACAAATTCGCTTAACAGTGGGACTGACCCAGACGTGTTTCACACAAGAACAGGACAGGGGAATATCCACTGCAAAAATGATGTCCTTCCTCAGTGTTTTTGTCTTGTTTTCCCTGCACACATATTTAAGCATTCTTAAATCAAGATGCATTTACAAAATTATATATTGTTGTTTTCTTCTAAATGAATCAGAATTAAGTGATTTTTGCTTATAACAAGGGAAAAATATGCTTTTTAATTGGAAAAGATTTTTGTGACCCCACTGGCAGAGATTTGTTTTTGTTTTAAGTGTAAAGTCGAAAGTTAATTTTGGAACAAATCATTTGACTGTCTTAATGAGTGAGGCTTTGAATCATTCATTCAATCAATTCATTCAAAAAGCTGATTCATTCAGGAATGAAGCATTTGACTGTCTTAATGAGTGAGGCTTTGAATCATTCATTCAAACGGCTTATTCATTCAGCAATGAATCATTTGACTGTCTTAATGAGTGAGGCTTTGAATCATTCATTCAAACGGCTTATTTATTCAGGAATTAATCATTTGACTGTCTTAATGAGTGAGGCTTTGAATCATTCATTCAATCAATTCATTCAAAAAGCTGATTCATTCAGGAATGAAGCATTTGACTGTCTTAATGAGTGAGGCTTTGAATCATTCATTCAATCAATTCATTCAAAAAGCTGATTCATTCAGGAATGAAGCATTTGACTGTCTTAATGAGTGAGGCTTTGAATCATTCATTCAAACGGCTTATTCATTCAGCAATGAATCATTTGACTGTCTTAATGAGTGAGGCTTTGAATCATTCATTCAAACGGCTTATTTATTCAGGAATTAATCATTTGACTGTCTTAATGAGTGAGGCTTTGAATCATTCATTCAATCAATTCATTCAAAAAGCTGATTCATTCAGGAATGAAGCATTTGACTGTCTTAATGAGTGAGGCTTTGAATCATTCATTCAATCAATTCATTCAAAAAGCTGATTCATTCAGGAATGAAGCATTTGACTGTCTTAATGAGTGAGTCATTGAATCATTCATTCAATCGATTCATTCAAACAGCTGGTTCATTCAGGAATGAAGCATTTGACTGTCTTAATGAGTGAGGCTTTGAATCATTCATTCAAATGGCTGATTCAATCAGGAACAAATCATTTGACTGTCTTAATGAGTGAGGCTTTGAATGTTTCATTCAAATGGCTGATTCATTCAGGAACAAATCATTTAACGTTCTTAATGAGTGAGTCTTTAAATCATTCATCCATGCATCCAGCAGCCATATCACCCTGTAGCCCAAGACTGAAGCTAAGCAGGGCTGAGCCTGGTCAGTACCTGGATCGGACACCTCCTGGGAAAACTAGGATGCTGCTGGTAGAGGTGTTAGTGAGACCAGCTGGGGGCGCTCACCCTGTGGTCTGTGTGGGTCCTAATGCCCCAGTATAGTGGTAGTATAATTGGCCCAGTGGCCACTGTCCATCATGGCCTTCTAATCATCCCTATACACTGATTGGCTTCATCCCTCTGTCTCCTCTCCACTAATCAGCTGGTGTGCGGTGGCCGTTCTAGCGCAATATGGCTGCCGTCGCATCATCCAGGTGGTGCTGCTCATTGGTGGTTGATTCCCCCTTCTATGTAAAGCGCTTTGAGTACCTAGAAAAGTGCTATATAAATGTAACAAATTATTATTATTCATTCAAACGGCTGATTCATTCAGGAACAAATCATTTGACTGTCTTAATGAGTGAGTCATTGAATTATTCATTCAACCGATTAATTCAGACGGCTGATTCATTCAGGAATGAAGCATTTGACTGTTATAATGAGTGAGTCATTGAATCATTAATTCAATCGATTCATTCAAACAGCTGGTTCATTCAGGAATGAAGCATTTGACTGTCTTAATGATTGAGTCATTGAATCATTCATTCAATCGATTCATTCAAACAGCTGGTTCATTCAGGAATGAAGCATTTGACTGTCTTAATGAGTGAGTCATTGAATCATTCATTCAATCGATTAATTCAAACAGCTGATTCATTCAGGAATTAAGCATTTGACTGTCTTAATGAGTGAGTCATTGAATCATTCATTCAATCGATTAATTCAAACAGCTGATTCATTCAGGAAAGTAGCATTTGACTGTTATAATGAGGGAGTCATTGAATCGTTCATTCAATTGATTAATTCAAACAGCTGATTCATTCAGGAATGAAGCATTTGACTGTTATAATGAGTAAGTCATTGAATCATTCATTCAACCGATTAATTCATACAGCTGATTAATTCAGGAATGAAGCATTTGACTGTTATAATGAGTGAATCATTCATTCAACTGATTAATTCAAATGGCTGATTCATTCGGGAACAAATAATGTGAGTGTCTTAATGAGTGAGTCTTTCAATCATTCATTCAAATGACTAATTCATTCAGGAACAAATCATTTGACTGTCTTAATGAGTGAGTCAATGAATCATTCATTCAGTCGATTCATTCAAACAGCTGATTCATTCAGGAAAAAAGCATTTGACTGTCTTAATGAGTTAGTCATTGAATCATTCATTCAATCGATTAATTTAAACAGCTGATTCATTCAGGAATGAAGCATTTGACTGTTATAATGAGTGAGTCATTGAATCATTCATTCAATCGATTCATTCAAACAGCTGATTCATTCAGGAATGAAGCATTTGACTGTCTTAATGAGTTAGTCATTGAATCATTCATTCAATCAATTAATTCAAACGGCTAATTCATTCAGGAACTAATAATTTGACTGTCTTAATGAGTGAGTCATCGAATCATTCATTCAACCGATTAATTGTGACTCCTTCAGTTACAAATGTGTTGCTCAGAGATGTAAAATATTAACTTCTTGTTTATTGAACAGTTGTATAAAATCAATATTACATTTGTGCTGATTTTTGGAGAAAAAACTCTTTGTGTGATATTAACTATATTAAATGGTATAAATATAAAAGACATACAGAGGCATTTTCGCCCCTTATCTTTCATTTTGGGGGCATTATAAATGCATTTTAATAGACAAAAATCAAGCACTGAAAGAGTGCACTTAAAATGCTTGTGTATTACTCTAATTTACCTCACGTCAGAATGCGTTCGCTCACAACACGATCTCATGAAAGTGCGTATCTATAGCTCAAATTGTATTTATTGTGCAAAATTTAAAAATAAAAAAATAAATTTTTGCATTCATATGATATATGCATTGTAAACCCCTTGAGTAGGATTAGTGGTGTGAGTTTACGTGCGTTTTCCATGCCATAAAGTGCGTACCATATGCACGCTAAAACACATAAATTGCACGATAAATACAATTCATGCTATAGATACACACTTTCATGAGATCGGGCTGGCGCTCTGTGTTTTTGTAAAGTGAGGGATATACTCGATAATGTCAGATGGCATATATCTTTGAAACAACAATTATGACATTATCGTAGACGATATATATGGCACACCCCTAATTTGTACTGGAAAAAAAGACATAAATACTGAGGAACAGAATCATTTTTACAGTGTCCGATAACATAAAACATTCAATATCACAGTCAATGTCGATTTTCACGCACACCTGCGATAAGAATCAAATATAAGATATAAAATTATATATAAACTTGAGAAATAAAAAAAAACAAAAAAACACCGCATAGAGTACATAGCTATGTTGTATTTACAATTCATTCATGCTTTTTGACAGTCTTGAATAACGTTTCTGCTACTACAGGACCATGGCCATGACCCCTTGGTGTTGTGGACCTTGACCTGGTTTCTCTTTCCATCCTGACATTATCTAATGCACTGAATGGGACAACTGGGATGTGCTGCCAACAGTGG
Organism: Romanogobio albipinnatus; assembly: GCA_023566225.1. NCBI lineage: Eukaryota > Metazoa > Chordata > Actinopteri > Cypriniformes > Gobionidae > Romanogobio > Romanogobio albipinnatus. Next base: position 47,040,816 of record CM042248.1, read on the forward strand.
CATTACTGTGGCCCATATGTGCAGGATCATACCATGTGTTGCCTCATGACTGTCAGAGAAAAACGGAAAGGAAATAACACATGCCCTGTTTCCATGTACGTGGATTCTTTTTGTCCGATCGATTTCAGTCTGCGCCCTGAAAGCTTTTGATTGCCGCTATACATTAGTCTCGAGACCGTTCATATCGATGGCACAATGGTCCTTGTCTCTGTGTTTCAGGTGCCGCGGTGGTACGGGCGGCTTTTTCCGATCGGAAGGCGGCGGGCGGACCCCTTCCTCCAGCTGCATGAGGCGGGCCACGTCGGGAGGGATGTGCTCGGGTTTGCCCTCTGGTGGCGGGGGCTGGAAACTACCATTGTTCTGCTGACAGTTTGGCAAACCCTGGTTAGCCACGGGCTTTGTTTCGCAGATGAGCGGGACCTATGGAGAAACACATGAGGCAAATGAAAAAAGGCAAATTTCTTTTTTTGCTTTGTTCGACTGAAATCTCCGGAACACTTTACAATAAGATCTCATGTATTGACATTAGTTAAAGGGTTAGTTCACCCAAAAACCAAGCCAACAAGCCATCCTAGGTGTATATATGACTCTCTTCTTTCAGCCGAACACAATCGGAGTTATACTAAAGCTCCTTGGAAATCCTTCCAAGTTTTATAATGATAATCCATTCAAGTAATCCATATGGCTCCAGAGCGTTAATAAAGGCCTTCTGAAGCGAAGCCATGCATTTTTGTAAGAAAAATATCCATATTCATAACTTTATAAACTATAATCACTGGCCCGGTGTTTTGTTTTGCTCTATCCTCTGCGCTTCCACGTTCGTCAATACGTCATGCGTCGGGTCAGAGGTCACTCTTCTGCTGGAACTAGACTTGTTACTGGAAACCAGTGATTATAGTTTATAAAGTTATAAATATGGATGGTTTTCTTACAAAAATGCATTGCTTCGCTTCAGAAGGCCTTTATTAACAGCTGGAGCCGTGTGAAATACATTTATTTGGATGGATGCACTTTTCTTGGGCTTCAAAAACGAAGGTACCATTCACTGCCATTATAAAGCTTGGGAAAGTCAGGACATTTAAAGGAACACGGCAACTTTTTGGGACTTTATAGCTTATTCACCGTATCCCCCAGAGTTAGATAAATCCATACATAACATTCGAATTTGAAAGTTGATCATGTGATGCACTAAACGTCCTAAATCACACCGGTGTGATCGGTAGGGTTAGTTCACCCAAAAATGATAATTTACTCCTCCTCAAGCCATCCTAGGTGTATGACATTCTTCCTTCAGGCAAACACAATCAGAGTTAAAGGAACACACCGACTTTTTGGGACTTTATCTTATTCCCCATATCCCCCAGAGTTAGATAAGTCCATACATACCATTTCTCATCTCCGTGTGTGCCATAACTCTGTCTGACACACTCACTGCTAGCCTAGCTTAGCACAAAGACTGGAGGTAAATGGCTCCAGCTAGCCTACTGCTCAATAAGTGACAAAATAACGCCAACATTTTCCTATTTACATGTACACAATACATGTTTACAATTCCAACATACAGCGAAATACACAAAAATACTCATTACAGATGACAGTAAACAAGAACATACACACCTTATGTCTTTTCTGGGGTGTTTAACAAACTGCAAACTTTAAATCTGCCTAACCACTCCGATGAACCGCGAGCTCTCGCTATCTTTCCGTAGACTACAACATCCGTCAAAATAAAAGTCCCTACTTATTAAGACAGAAAATGCAGACCTTAAACCTATTTAAACACACAGAAATGTCAAACATGTACACAAAAAACTAATTATAAGATAAATCACAATGAAGTCTGTTACACGTTGGTTATATTGACGGAAGTTAGCCTATTATCAGGTGCTGCATAATATCCCTTACGAAAAATAACCATGGTTTTATTATAGTAAAAGTGTAGTAACCATGGTTTTTTGGCTAATTGATTACCATTTATATAACCACAGTTTTACCACAAATACCATGGTTAAACTATGGTTAGAGTAGCAAAACCATGGTTAATGTGTGGTTACCATGGTTTAACTACAATAACCATGGTTTTTTGGTTTTATTTGTAGTAAAACCATGGTTAATTTTCGTAAGGGATATATGCTTTCCTGTAGCTCAAACAGTAGAGCATGGCGCTAGCAAGGTCATGGGTTCGATTAACAGGGAAAGCAAGAACTGACAAAATGGAAAATGTGTATCTTGAATGCAATGTAAGTTGCTTTGGATAAAAGCGTCTGCCAAATGCATAAATGTAATAAATATAAATGTAATATCATTGCGCCGCTGCACTCATGGTACGGCAGTAAAATTCCTTGATCATTACGCAGGAATGAGAGTCGGTCTTAGTACACAACGCAACTACACACATCACAACATGTAAATAGGAAAATGTTGGCGTTATTTTGACAATTATTGAGCAGTAGGCTAGCTGGAGCCATTTACCTCCAGTCTTTGTGCTAAGCTAGGCTAGCAGTGAGTGTGTCAGACAGAGTTATGGCACGCACGGAGATGAGAAATGGTATGTATGGACTTATCTAACTCTGGGGGATATGGGGAATAAGATAAAGTCCCAAAAAGTCGGCGTGTTCCTTTAACTCTGATTGTGTTTGCCTGAAGGAAGAATGTCATACACCTAGGATGGCTTGAGGAGGAGTAAATTATCATTTTTGGGTGAACTAACCCTTTCGCACGTACGATCACACCGGTGTGATTTAGGACGTTTAGTGCATCACATGATCAACTGTCAAATTCGAATGTGCTTTCACACGCTGGCTGGCTGGTGCTGTGCCATAGACGGACACGCTCAGCGCTTATCTTATATCACAACTATTCAGTGTTTCAACCACATATTGTTTTTTTAGGTTTCAGACATTTAAATACAAGTACCAACAAAATAATACATTTAGAGTTTATAAAATACACACTGATGTCTATGGCAACAATAATTAGACAATAAGTTTTATTCATATCAGATACACATTGTGTAAGTTACTTTAAAGTCTTCTCTATTCTTCTCACAGTTCACCGGTCACTTACTTTCATGTATTTTGGGAGAAGTGGATGAATTCACGTGTTGTAAATCCAATAGATCCGATTCTCTGAACTGAGGCACAAACTAAAATGGCGCCGCGCATTTAGCTCAACTAACGCCATCGTTCTAAAGGTGTTTAAACAACAAAACACATCCACTTGCCCATATCTGACCATCGGAAAATCAGATATTTCATGCTATATTTAACAAATTTGTGAATATTTTTAATAAAAAAATTAACTGAAAGCAGGTCATACAGCACTATTGTGACTGCGGTGTGTCACGTGACAAACAATGGCGTGTCAACAATAAAGTGATACGTTCTAAATAATGGTCACCTTGAAAAACTCACACTGGGGGTCATCCAGAATATTTCAAACGTATGTGTGAAAAGGTTGATGCACAGTAACTAACATGAACTAGCAAGTTGCAAATTTATCTTATGCGCAAAATTGGAATATCGCATGAAACATTCGCAAATAAAGCATTGCTTCCATCCCATGTGTTTAAGAGAACAAAAGCATCACTTCCTGGGAAACTGGCGCAAAATATCTGTAATAAAAATGGAAGTTTCTGCAATCGGGGAAGAAACTGTGGCTCTTTTCTCCTCCATCATAAATGAGTTGCATCTCACAAACACCAATCAACACTGCCATGTTACAGTATCTTGAGTTTGTGAACGCAATTGTTCGAAACGTTGAAGAGACGCTTCTGAGAGGGAATTAAACCAAACTACTCTGATGACAGACTTTGCCTCAGGCATTTCAGAACGACCAGACTAACATTTGAGATGGTGCGATGCGATTGGTCCGCTGGCTAGTCTAGTTATCCAATCACATCCTCTGTTGAGGCAAAGTCCTGTGAGTTTTTTGTTGTGCATCAAGGGATTTATTCGGCAAATGTGTTTCCATCGTAATTTATGTGCATGTCTTCTTATCGGAAAAAAAATTTATCCGCCTCAATTGAGCGTGCACGTTTTTCCGCAATATCCCAACATGCGCATAAATATAGGTGGAGGGAAACATAGCTACTGAACAATATGTACAGTGTATTACATTTCTAGCATGTTGGGCAACAGTTCTTCTAACACTAACTGATGGAGTGTGTTTTCATTTCTTAAACAACCATGTATGAAGACACATCATGGCCATATTCCAGAAGGACAATGTCAAGATTCATCCGGCTCAGACGGTGAAAGAATGGTTGGGAGTGAGCATGAAGAATCCAGTCCTGAAACTCATTGAGAGTCTTTGGGATGTGCAGGAGGAGACTTTACACAGTGTTGGACTCTTGCATTGTCAATACGAGATCTTGACCAAAAATGTATGCACCTCTTGACATCACAACGTTTATTTCTATCAAGAGGTGCATACATTTTTTGGTCAATTTTTTCATTTCCATTAATGATTCTTCATGCCCCCTTCCAACCAATTACAGTTAACTATTGATTGAGTGGCAATTGTCAAGAATATTTTGACTTGGTGTATATTTTCTTATACGTATAAGAATACACTAAATTCTCAAAGAGAACACTTGATTACACAAGTCTTTAAGCGATATTTTACGAACACATGCACTGTTTACTGAATATCAGCATTTCGATGATGGCTGTGTGTTTTGCATCAGTTATAGATGGAAGCGCTGATTTGACTACAATATGTATTTTTTGTTGTTGTGAAAGCCAAGCAAATATCATGTAGTGAGGGCACTTTTGGTGGTGTGGTAAAGGGGTTAAATAAGCCATCATCATTTTGCTCTTGAACTAGTTTGTCCAGTCGAATAGTCCTTGAGCTACAAGTGGCTCTTGGATAAAGGCGTCTTCTAAATTACTTCTTAATTAGATAAGAGTGGAAAAATGAGATCATCACAGTCCCAAAAGCACTCGCATGCCCTGAAGAATAATTAGAAACAGCCCTCAACACATGGTGTACATATGCCTTCCGCCAGGTTTCAGTGAAAAATAGAGACAAATGTTTTTTTCCCCTAACTATTTGCAATGACAGCTACAAAAAATATTTGCTCCAATAGCAAAAGAAAAAATCCATGATATGGTTTTATGACTTTACAAAAGAGGAACAAATATTGAGTATATTCTAAATTACTGTGATCATTTGCAAGAACCTTTACAAATGAGCAGTTTCAAGGCATTTGACTTCTTTCTGCACGTCAACAGATATTAAAAGGTTAGTTCACCCAAAAATAACAATTCTGTCATTAATTATTCTCCATCATGTCGTTCCAAACCTGCAAGACTAACGTTCATCTTCGAAACACTAATGAAGAGATTTCTGTCCCTCCATTGACAGCTACGCAACTACCACTTTGACGCTTCAAAAAGTTAATAAAGATGATCATAAAACTAATCCATATGAATTGAGCGGCTTAGTCCAAATTTTCTGAAGAGACTCGATCACTTTATATGATGAACAGATTGAATTTAGGCTTTTATTCACATATAAACATTGATCAACTCACACAACAGTTATGATAAATGGAAGATCAAGCATGTTCGCTTGACGTGTGAGAACCAATGAGGTTCATTCTCGTGTTACGCAGCACGTTTGAGCTTCAGCAAGAACCAATGAGGTTCATTCTAGTGTTACGCAGCACATTTGAACTTCAGCAAGAACCAATGAGGTTCATTTTCGTGTTACGCAGCACATTTGAACTTCAGCAAGAACCAATGAGGTTCATTTTCGTGTTACGCAGCACATTTGAACTTCAGCAAGAACCAATGAGGTTCATTTTCGTGTTACGCAGCAAGTTTGAGCTTCAGCAAGAACCAATGAGGTTCATTCTCGTGTTACGCAGCACATTTGAACTTCAGCAAGAACCAATGAGGTTCATTTTCGTGTTACGCAGCAAGTTTGAGCTTCTGCAAGAACCAATGAGGTTAATTCTCATGTTACGCATCACGTTTGAGCTTCAGCAAGAACCAATGAGGTTCATTCTCGTGTTACGCAGCACGTTTGAGCTTCAGCAAGAACCAATGAGGTTCATTCTCGTGTTATGCAGCACGTTTGAGCTTCTGCAAGAACCAATGAGGCTCATTCTCGTGTTACGCATCACGCTTGAGCTTCAGCAAGAACCAATGAGGTTCATTCTCGTGTTACGCAGCACATTTGAGCTTCTGCAAGAACCAATGAGGTTCATTCTCATGTTACGCATCACGCTTGAGCTTCAGCAAGAACCAATGAGGTTCATTCTCGTGTTAAGCAGCACGTTTGAGCTTCAGCAATAACCAATGAGGTTCACTCTTGTGTTAAGCAGCATGTTTGAGCTTCTGTAAGAACCAATGAGGTTCATTCTCGTGTTACGCATCACGCTTGACCTTCAGCAAGAACCAATGAGGTTAATTCTCGTGTTATGCAGCACGTTTGAGCTTCAGCAAGAACCAATAAGGTTCAATGTCCTGTTACGCATCACGTTTGAGCTTCAGCAAGAACCAATGAGGTTCATTCTCGTGTTACGCATCACGTTTGAGCTTCTGCAAGAACCAATGAGGTTCATTTTCGTGTTACACATCACGTTTGAGCTTCAGCAAGAACCAATGAGGTTCATTCTAGTGTTACACATCACGTTTGAGCTTCTGCAAGAACCAATGAGGTTCATTCTAGTGTTACACATCACTTTTGAGCTTCAGCAAGAACCAATGAGGTTCATTTTCGTGTTACACATCACGTTTGAGCTTCTGCAAGAACCAATGAGGTTCATTTTCGTGTTACACATCACGTTTGAGCTTCAGCAAGAACCAATGAGGTTCATTCTAGTGTTACACATCACTTTTGATCTTCAGCAAGAACCAATGAGGTTCATTTTCGTGTTACACATCACGTTTGAGCTTCTGCAAGAACCAATGAGGTTCATTTTCGTGTTACACATCACTTTTGAGCTTCAGCAAGAACCAATGAGGTTCATTTTCGTGTTACACATCACTTTTGAGCTTCAGCAAGAACCAATGAGGTTCATTCTCGTGTTACGCATCACGTTTGAGCTTCTGCAAGAACCAATGAGGTTCATTCTCGTGTTACGCAGCACGTTTGAGCTTCAGCAAGAACCAATGAGGTTCATTCTCGTGTTACTCATCACGTTTGAGCTTCAGCAAGAACCAATGAGGTTCATTTTCGTGTTACACATCACTTTTGAGCTTCAGCAAGAACCAATGAGGTTCATTTTCGTGTTACACATCACGTTTGAGCTTCTGCAAGAACCAATGAGGTTCATTTTCGTGTTACACATCACTTTTGAGCTTCAGCAAGAACCAATGAGGTTCATTTTCGTGTTACACATCACGTTTGAGCTTCAGCAAGAACCAATGAGGTTCATTCTCGTGTTACGCAGCACATTTGAGCTTCAGCAAGAACCAATGAGGTTCATTCTCGTGTTACGCATCACGTTTGAGCTTCAGCAAGAACCAATGAGGTTCATTCTCGTGTTACGCAGCACATTTGAGCTTCAGCAAGAACCAATGAGGTTCATTCTCGTGTTACGCATCACGTTTGAGCTTCAGCAAGAACCAATGAGGTTCATTCTCGTGTTACGCAGCACGTTTGAGCTTCAGCAAGAACCAATGAGGTTCATTCTCGTGTTACGCAGCACATTTGAGCTTCAGCAAGAACCAATGAGGTTCATTCTCGTGTTACTCATCACGTTTGAGCTTCAGCAAGAACCAATGAGGTTCATTCTCGTGTTACGCAGCACATTTGAGCTTCAGCAAGAACCAATGAGGTTCATTCTCGTGTTACGCATCACGTTTGAGCTTCAGCAAGAACCAATGAGGTTCATTCTCGTATTACGCAGCACGTTTGAGCTTCAGCAAGAACCAATGAGGTTCATTCTCGTGTTACGCAGCACATTTGAGCTTCAGCAAGAACCAATGAGGTTCATTCTCGTATTACGCAGCACGTTTGAGCTTCAGCAAGAACCAATGAGGTTCATTCTCGTGTTACGCATCACGTTTGAGCTTCAGCAAGAACCAATGAGGTTCATTCTCGTGTTACGCATCACGTTTGAGCTTCAGCAAGAACCAATGAGGTTAATTTTCGTGTTACGCATCACGTTTGAGCTTCAGCAAGAACCAATGAGGTTCATTCTCGTGTTACGCATCACGTTTGAGCTTCTGCAAGAACCAATGAGGTTCATTTTCGTGTTACACATCACGTTTGAGCTTCAGCAAGAACCAATGAGGTTCATTCTAGTGTTACACATCACGTTTGAGCTTCAGCAAGAACCAATGAGGTTCATTCTAGTGTTACACATCACTTTTGAGCTTCAGCAAGAACCAATGAGGTTCATTTTCGTGTTACACATCACGTTTGAGCTTCTGCAAGAACCAATGAGGTTCATTCTAGTGTTACACATCACTTTTGAGCTTCAGCAAGAACCAATGAGGTTCATTTTCGTGTTACACATCACGTTTGAGCTTCTGCAAGAACCAATGAGGTTCATTTTCGTGTTACACATCACTTTTGAGCTTCAGCAAGAACCAATGAGGTTCATTTTCATGTTACACATCACGTTTGAGCTTCTGCAAGAACCAATGAGGTTCATTTTCGTGTTACACATCACGTTTGAGCTTCTGCAAGAACCAATGAGGTTCATTTTCGTGTTACACATCACTTTTGAGCTTCAGCAAGAACCAATGAGGTTCATTTTCGTGTTACACATCACTTTTGAGCTTCAGCAAGAACCAATGAGGTTCATTCTCGTGTTACTCATCACGTTTGAGCTTCTGCAAGAACCAATGAGGTTCATTTTCGTGTTACACATCACTTTTGAGCTTCAGCAAGAACCAATGAGGTTCATTCTCGTGTTACTCATCACGTTTGAGCTTCTGCAAGAACCAATGAGGTTCATTTTCGTGTTACACATCACGTTTGAGCTTCAGCAAGAACCAATGAGGTTCATTCTAGTGTTACACATCACTTTTGAGCTTCAGCAAGAACCAATGAGGTTCATTTTCGTGTTACACATCACGTTTGAGCTTCTGCAAGAACCAATGAGGTTCATTTTCGTGTTACACATCACTTTTGAGCTTCAGCAAGAACCAATGAGGTTCATTTTCGTGTTACACATCACGTTTGAGCTTCTGCAAGAACCAATGAGGTTCATTTTCGTGTTACACATCACGTTTGAGCTTCTGCAAGAACCAATGAGGTTCATTTTCGTGTTACACATCACTTTTGAGCTTCAGCAAGAACCAATGAGGTTCATTTTCGTGTTACACATCACTTTTGAGCTTCAGCAAGAACCAATGAGGTTCATTCTCGTGTTACTCATCACGTTTGAGCTTCTGCAAGAACCAATGAGGTTCATTTTCGTGTTACACATCACTTTTGAGCTTCAGCAAGAACCAATGAGGTTCATTCTCGTGTTACTCATCACGTTTGAGCTTCAGCAAGAACCAATGAGGTTCATTTTCGTGTTACACATCACTTTTGAGCTTCAGCAAGAACCAATGAGGTTCATTTTCGTGTTACACATCACGTTTGAGCTTCTGCAAGAACCAATGAGGTTCATTTTCGTGTTACACATCACTTTTGAGCTTCAGCAAGAACCAATGAGGTTCATTCTCGTGTTACGCAGCACATTTGAACTTCAGCAAGAACCAATGAGGTTCATTTTCGTGTTACGCAGCAAGTTTGAGCTTCTGCAAGAACCAATGAGGTTAATTCTCGTGTTACGCATCACGTTTGAGCTTCTGCAAGAACCAATGAGGTTCATTCTCGTGTTACACATCACGTTTGAGCTTCTGCAAGAACCAATGAGGTTCATTCTCGTGTTACGCAGCACGTTTGAGCTTCAGCAAGAACCAATGAGGTTCATTCTCGTGTTACGCAGCACATTTGAGCTTCTGCAAGAACCAATGAGGTTCATTTTCGTGTTACACATCACTTTTGAGCTTCTGCAAGAACCAATGAGGTTCATTTTCGTGTTACACATCACTTTTGAGCTTCTGCAAGAACCAATGAGGTTCATTCTCGTGTTACGCAGCACGTTTGAGCTTCAGCAAGAACCAATGAGGTTCATTCTCGTGTTACGCATCACGTTTGAGCTTCTGCAAGAACCAATGAGGTTCATTTTCGTGTTACACATCACTTTTGAGCTTCAGCAAGAACCAATGAGGTTCATTCTCGTGTTACGCATCACGTTTGAGCTTCAGCAAGAACCAATGAGGTTCATTCTCGTGTTACACATCACGTTTGAGCTTCTGCAAGAACCAATGAGGTTCATTTTCGTGTTACACATCACTTTTGAGCTTCTGCAAGAACCAATGAGGTTCATTCTCGTGTTACGCAGCACGTTTGAGCTTCAGCAAGAACCAATGAGGTTCATTCTCGTGTTACGCAGCACATTTGAGCTTCAGCAAGAACCAATGAGGTTCATTCTCGTGTTACGCATCACGTTTGAGCTTCAGCAAGAACCAATGAGGTTCATTCTCGTGTTACGCAGCACGTTTGAGCTTCAGCAAGAACCAATGAGGTTCATTCTCGTGTTACGCAGCACATTTGAGCTTCAGCAAGAACCAATGAGGTTCATTCTCGTGTTACGCATCACGTTTGAGCTTCAGCAAGAACCAATGAGGTTCATTCTCGTATTACGCAGCACGTTTGAGCTTCAGCAAGAACCAATGAGGTTCATTCTCGTGTTACGCAGCACATTTGAGCTTCAGCAAGAACCAATGAGGTTCATTCTCGTATTACGCAGCACGTTTGAGCTTCAGCAAGAACCAATGAGGTTCATTCTCGTGTTATGCATCACGTTTGAGCTTCAGCAAGAACCAATGAGGTTCATTCTCGTGTTACGCATCACGTTTGAGCTTCAGCAAGAACCAATGAGGTTAATTTTCGTGTTACGCATCACGTTTGAGCTTCAGCAAGAACCAATGAGGTTCATTCTCGTGTTACGCATCACGTTTGAGCTTCAGCAAGAACCAATGAGGTTCATTCTCGTATTACGCAGCACGTTTGAGCTTCAGCAAGAACCAATGAGGTTCATTCTCGTGTTACGCATCACGTTTGAGCTTCAGCAAGAACCAATGAGGTTCATTCTCGTATTACGCAGCACGTTTGAGCTTCAGCAAGAACCAATGAGGTTCATTCTCGTGTTACGCATCACGTTTGAGCTTCAGCAAGAACCAATGAGGTTCATTCTCGTGTTACGCATCACGTTTGAGCTTCAGCAAGAACCAATGAGGTTCATTCTCGTATTACGCATCACGTTTGAGCTTCTGCAAGAACCAATGAGGTTCATTCTCGTGTTACGCATCACGTTTGAGCTTCAGCAAGAACCAATGAGGTTCATTCTCGTGTTACACATCACTTTTGAGCTTCAGCAAGAACCAATGATGTTAATTTTTGTGTTACGCATCACGTTTGAGCTTCAGCAAGAACCAATGAGGTTCATTCTCGTGTTATGCAGCACATTTGAGCTTCAGCAAGAACCAATGAGGTTCATTCTCGTATTACGCAGCACATTTGAGCTTCAGCAAGAACCAATGAGGTTAATTTTCGTGTTACGCAGCACGTTTGAGCTTCTGCAAGAACCAATGAGGTTCATTCTCGGGTTACGCAGCACGTTTGAGCTTCCTCAAGAACCAATGAGGTTCATTCTCGTGTTACGCAGCACGTTTGAGCTTCAGCAAGAACCAATGAGGTTCATTCTCGTGTTACTCAGCACGTTTGAGCTTCAGCAAGAACCAATGAGGTTCATTCTCGTGTTACGGAGCACATTTGAGCTTCTGCAAGAACCAATGAGGTTCATTCTCGTATTACGCAGCACGTTTGAGCTTCAGCAAGAACCAATGAGGTTCATTCTCGTATTACGCAGCACGTTTGAGCTTCAGCAAGAACCAATGAGGTTCATTCTCGTGTAACGCAGCACGTTTGAGCTTCAGCAAGAACCAATGAGGTTCATTCTCGTGTTACGCAGCACGTTTGAGCTTCAGCAAGAACCAATGAGGTTCATTCTCGTGTTACGGAGCACATTTGAGCTTCTGCAAGAACCAATGAGGTTCATTCTCGTATTACGCAGCACGTTTGAGCTTCAGCAAGAACCAATGAGGTTCATTCTCGTATTACGCAGCACGTTTGAGCTTCAGCAAGAACCAATGAGGTTCATTCTCGTGTTACACATCACTTTTGAGCTTCAGCAAGAACCAATGAGGTTAATTTTCGTGTTACGCATCACGTTTGAGCTTCAGCAAGAACCAATGAGGTTCATTCTCGTGTTACGCATCACATTTGAGCTTCAGCAAGAACCAATGAGGTTCATTCTCGTGTTACGCATCACGTTTGAGCTTCAGCAAGAACCAATGAGGTTCATTCTCGTGTTACGCAGCACATTTGAGCTTCAGCAAGAACCAATGAGGTTCATTCTCGTGTTACGCCTCACGTTTGAGCTTCAGCAAGAACCAATGAGGTTCATTCTCGTGTTACGCATCACGTTTGAGCTTCAGCAAGAACCAATGAGGTTAATTTTCGTGTTACGCATCACGTTTGAGCTTCAGCAAGAACCAATGAGGTTCATTCTCGTGTTACGCATCACGTTTGAGCTTCAGCAAGAACCAATGAGGTTCATTCTCGTATTACGCAGCACGTTTGAGCTTCAGCAAGAACCAATGAGGTTCATTCTCGTGTTACGCAGCACGTTTGAGCCTCCTCAAGAACCAATGAGGTGCATTCTCATATTACGCAGCACGTTTGAGCTTCAGCAAGAACCAATGAGGTTCATTCTCGTATTACGCAGCACGTTTGAGCTTCAGCAAGAACCAATGAGTTTCATTCTCGTGTTACGCATCACGTTTGAGCTTCAGCAAGAACCAATGAGGTTCATTCTCGTATTACGCAGCACGTTTGAGCTTCAGCAAGAACCAATGAGGTTCATTCTCGTGTTACGCATCACGTTTGAGCTTCAGCAAGAACCAATGAGGTTCATTGTCGTGTTACGCATCATGTTTGAGCTTCTGCAAGAACCAATGAGGTTCATTCTCATATTACGCAGCACGTTTGAGCTTCAGCAAGAACCAATGAGGTTCATTGTCGTGTTACGCATCATGTTTGAGCTTCAGCAAGAACCAATGAGGTTCACTCTTGTGTTAAGCAGCACGTTTGAGCTTCAGCAAGAACCAATGAGGTTCATTCTCGGGTTACTCATCACGTTTGAGCTTCAGCAAGAACCAATGAGGTTCATTCTCGTGTTACTCATCACGTTTGAGCTTCAGCAAGAACCAATGAGGTTCATTCTCGTGTTACTCATCACGTTTGAGCTTCAGCAAGAACCAATGAGGTTCATTCTCGTGTTACGGAGCACATTTGAGCTTCTGCAAGAACCAATGAGGTTCATTCTCGTGTTACTCATCACGTTTGAGCTTCAGCAAGAACCAATGAGGTTCATTCTCGTGTTACTCATCACGTTTGAGCTTCAGCAAGAACCAATGAGTTTCATTCTCGGATTACGCAGCACGTTTGAGCTTCAGCAAGAACCAATGAGGTTCACTCTTGTGTTACAAAAATGCTTAAAAAACTTTAAAAGAAATTGCTGGCGGAGAAAGAGTTAATTCAGTTTACGAGTCATTAAAACATGCCCTCTTTTCTGTCATCAGAGCAATTACCATTTTAATCTGTTTTTACATAGTTTGTAAGAAACCCTGTTTTTCCACCTTGTCGTGACTATCTCGTCTCCCAGTTTATAAATATCTGTATGCAATAGTCACAAACTCTTGTTTGTTTTTGATTTTCAATACAGTATCCTTGAGATGTCTTTGTGATTACGACACACAGCCTTAGAGTTATGAACAACCTGGTCTCACAGAATTCCGTGAAATGAACACGGGACCCTTAACACAAAATCCGTGGCAGTTTCACGGAATCGCCGAAAATTCCGTGATGGGTCCACGGAAGTGATTCCTATGCAAGTCAATGACAGTAAAAAGCAGACATGATTTTATGAATATTTATAGGCTACTTTTATATTTTGGAGCAACTAACTCCACTCCTACCCTAAACCTACCCACTTCTCAACAATATAAAACACATAACAGGCAAATACAAGTACAGTCACAGGTATTTATTGCAAAAACTGACCAAAAACAGCATAAAAGTATCAACTCATGTTGCATTCAAGTCTTCTGAAGTCACACGATGTCTTCATGTAAAGAACAGAGTTGATTTTAATGTTTTAATTGCTAAAATGATGATCCCGCCGTGAGCACACTCATTCATATCCCATTCAAATAATACACACGACTCTTTAGCGTGACGCAATCTGTCACGAGACACACGAGAGCCAATGGCATTTTACAATCAAAGCCGACGTAATGACGCAATTGGTCACGAGACATACGACAGCCAATGCTGTCAAAGCTGACGTAACGTTTTTTCCGGCGGTAAAATTTGAAATGTGTTGTTGATCTTTGGCGGATGGACTCGACGCTGCTGATCGCTTTTGAGGATTTTCTTCACACAAATCAATCGTTTGGCCTCGGAACACTTGGAATATTTGTACTTTTTGAATAAATTGTGCCTGCAGTCGTATCTGCCTGTTATATCCTGTTTTTTTTATAATACACAAATGGTTAGGTTTAGGGAAGGGATTGGGTTACGTGTTCAAAACGTGTCTAAATACTGTAAATAAATAAAAAATGAAAATAATTATAAATAAAATTATGCTGGCTGATTAAATCGAGAATCACACTCCATGTCATAATGGCAAAAAAAAAAATCATAGTTTCATGATGAAAACAATGCCCAACGCGTCTGTATACGGTCATTGACTTGCATAGGAATCACTTCCGTGGACCCATCACGGAATTTTCGGCGATTCCGTGAAACTGCCACGGATTTTGAGTTAAGGGTCCCGTGTTCATTTCACGGAATTCTGTGGGATCAGGTTGGTTATGAATCAGGTGACCTGTTCTCTTGTCACAGAAAAACATTAAAACCCTGTGTTTCTGTTATTAAGAACCATGTTCTTGTACTTAACATGCTTATTTTCCATTCATATCTCCCTCATTATCATTATCACGTTGAGGGCGTACAATTAAGATAACACTTATATCTGTCCTCATGAAACCCTGACAAAGACATGAACTTGTGTAAAATATCATTCAGAGAGTACTGTCCATGCAACTCATATATATATATTTTTTAATTTAATGCAGTTTTTTACAATTCATATTATTTCCAAAGCAGCTTTATAAAGTATTGCATCCACAAACCCCACATAGAGGTGACAATGGCAGGGAAAAAAAACCTTGGGAGGATCGAACTCAGTCTTTGTGTTTGTGTAAATATTTTTAGATATATTGTGTTGAGTTCGATCCTCCCAAGGTTATTTCCCTGCCATTGTCTCCTCTCTGTGGGGTTTGTGAACGGCTATACTTTGTAAAGCTGCTTTAGAAACAGGTGTTAGTGTGTGTAAAGGGTTTCATGAAGTCGTTCTGTTGCATTTAAATCCAATATATTTAATTGTCATTGGACATGCATTATATTTCAAGATGTATTTGGGCTGATTACATAAAATTCCAAGCAGTGTGATATGCTATAATAATAATTTGTTACATTTATATAGCGCTTTTCTGGGTACACAAGGCGCTTTACATATAGAAGGGGGGAATCTCCTCAACCCCCACCAATGAGCAGCACCACCTGAATGATGCGACGGCAGCCATATTGCGCCAGAACGCCCACCGCACACCAGCTGATTGGTGGAGAGGAGACAGAGTGATGAAGCCAATCAGTGTATGGGGATGATTAGGAGGCCATGATGGACAGTGGCCAATGGGCAAATTTGGCCATGATGCCGGGGTTACACCCCTACTCTTTTTCCAAAGGACATCCTGGGATTTTTAATGACCACAGAGAGTCAGGACCTCGGTTTAAAATCTCAATCGAAAGACGGTGCTTGTTACAGTACAGTGTCCCCATTACTATACTGGGGCATTAGGACCAACACAGACCACAGGATGAGCGCCCCCTGCTGGCCTCACTAACACCTATACCAGCAGCATCCTAGTTTTCCCAGGTGTCCCATCCAGGTACTGACCAGGCTCAGCCCTGCTTAGCTCCAGTGGGAAACCAGTCTTCGGCTACATGGTGATATGGCTGCTGGTATTGCTATACCGTAGTGTATTGTACATATATTATGATTAAAAATTGGTTTGTCTCACTACAGGACTACTTGGGGAAAAAAGCTAAAAAAAACACAAACAAAACTCTTGGAATTTTTTTTATAGAAATATATTTTTTAATGGTCTCACACTTTTTGACACTTATATATATTATACTATATATCATTTATTTTGAAAAATATAATAATACAAATAATGTCTGTGCTATTTGTCAACTACAGATATGATATGATGTTTTTATTTGACTCACCCCATCTCCCTCTTTGATGAAATCCTTTCTGCAGATATGGGCCATGATTCCTGTGGCCAGAGCGTCTCCCATCACATTGACCATGGTGCGAAATCTGTCTCTGAAGAGGTAAGGACAAACAGACGTGATGTTAAAATTCACTTAAAGGGGTCCTATTATGCTTTTTTACTTTTTCAACTCTATTTAGTGTGTAATGTTGCGGTTTGAGCATGAAAAAGCTCTGCAAAGTCCCTCCAGCGGGAGTTATTCTCTATATCAGACTCAGTGTTTCTGAACTCCCTGAAACGCCTCCATTGTAGTCTTGAGTTTTCTTCCGGGAACGAACACGTCACAATATTCCTCATTTAAATAATTCCCGCCCAACACTAAATAAAGGGGCGGGGCCTGGTTGAAGTAGTTAGTAGTGTGTTGAAACTTGCAGTTATGGCAAGAGGCGGGGCATTTGCCAAACATGCTCGAAGCGATTGACCAATCACAACACACCGGTCCAGCCGACCAATCAGAGCACATTGCACTTTTCAGAAGGAAGGGCTTCATAGAGACAGGAACTAAACAGGGGTGTGTTTCCCGTACAACGACATAACTCAGTGCTTAACTACCATAGTAGAAACTAACTCGCTAGTCACGACTGTTTCCCGAAAACCACACAGGTGGTTGAGTAATAGCGTCAATTAAATAATCCGTTCTAGATCAAATTAATGTCAGATTATTGCTGTAAGAAATAATGAACATGACATCTGAAGACTACTTCGCTATTTGTGTTCTCCATGTTTTTGCTTCATTTCCAGATGTTTCGTTCAATCGCAAGTTCCCTCTTACGTCACTCCAGGGTTCATACTAGAGCACTTACGCACATGTGCACTCTTCAAAAACAGCGCTTGACACACCAGAAGACCTAGAATGGAATTTGTACATATTTGGAATGAAAGATATAGAATGATGGGACTTGTGAACATCAATGCTTTTGGGAAACAAACCCCAGAGCGTTACTGACAGACTGGGAGGAGAGGAACTGCAATGTCAAATATGATAAAAAAAAAAATTTTCAAGCATGAAAACCTGTTCTAAAGTCAACTTTATTTATATAGCGCTTTTTACAATGCAGATTGTTTCAAAGCAGCTTTACAGTGTTAGACAGTAATTTGATTCGGCTGTACGGCCGCTCTGAAGAAAAATGGTGATGTCATCAGCCCATTTAAATTATCATACAGTGACAATGTGGGCAGATCAGTAATTTAGTTGATGTATTTAATTTAGTCTAGTAATTACATTTATTTGGATATTTAGAAAATGTAGTGTCCCCAACTGAGCACGCCAAGCCAAAGGCGACAGTGGCAAGGAAACCAAAACCCCATCAGGTGACCTAATGGAGAAAAATAAACCTTGGGAGAAACCAGGCTCAGTCGGGGTGCCAGTTCTCCTCTGGCCAATTAACAAACAGTGTATGATTATTATTCTGGCAACTTTACAGGTCAGGGCTCATATTAGATCAAAATATTCTAAAGATCGGAGTCATCACGCCGGAGACGGGTTTATTGAGGATGCCGTGTCGATGAGGCAGTTTCAGGGGGAGTCTAATTGACACATTCTTTTTTATGTAGAAAAAGAACGAGGGAAAGCAGCGCAGTAGCATGCAAAAACATGTTCTGTTAACGGCCCCTAACGGAAATACACAACACATGTCGATACTTACAAGGCCCAATCAACAGCGATAATGAGAGTGATGTCATCGGTGGGCAGTCCTACAGATGTCAACACTATTACCATGGTGACCAGGCCGGCCTGCGGGATCCCGGCTGCACCGATGCTCGCTGCTGTCGCTGTAATGCTGGAAAACATGGAAAACAAAGCATTACACAACAAACTAGAGACCATCGAGAGTAAATATATACATGATGTAAATTTCATTTTGGGGAGAACTATCCCTTTAAATGTTTTCGATTTAAGTAGGCAGGTCATAGGCCAGTTATATTTGCACAAATTGCATGCAACTTTTTTGAATGACAGATAACCAGCCGTCATTTATTACAGGGTGACAGCAAACAGTATAAACATACACATAAAATCAAACACAGAATGAGCAACTGAACAAAAGCTCTTGCTGCATGCACACACTCTCAAAAAAAGAGTACACAATTTTACCTTTTAAGGGACAAGTGGCCGTCACTGGGGTGGGACCCTTAATTGTACATTTTTGTACCTCTAAGTCAGGGGTAGGCAAGTTCGGTCCTAGAGAGCTGATGTCCTGCAGAGTTTAGCTCCAACCCTACTAAGCCACCACAGTATAAAACTCATGGCTCCCAGCATGCATTGCAGCATTAAGTATGTCACCATTGTTGAGATTCATATGCTGATTCTTGATATCTGTTTGCGTCTAAACTTTCCCCTAGAATGTATTTAAAAATAACAATTCAGAATATCTGATCTGTGGCAATAAAGTATTGTTGGTGAATATTATTTATTAACATTTTTAGTCAGTGATGAGTTTAGTTAAACATTTTTCATTTTTGTTTATGGTTTCTTTTGATTTGGACAGATTATGTGTTTTGTTAACACTGTAACAAAAACCACAAACTCGCATAAAAAGCCAAGAGTCAAACCGCCCAACTAAAGGAAACACTGATGACCATAATGGTGCTCAAACATTTTCAATAAAACATCAACATCTAAACCTCTGTTAATTCTCAATAAGAGCTTCTATAGATGTCTTTCAGGGTTGGAGCCAAACTCTGCAGGACAGCGACTCTGCTCTAAGTAGAGGTAAACAATGGTATAACTGTACCCTAAGGACCAATTGTGTACCTTTAAAAAATTTACAATTATATGTTTGGTTCCCCAAGGAACCAAATTGTACCTCCACTGTACCATTTTTTCTGAGAGTGTATGCATCTCGTCCCTCGCAGGATTAGTAAACTCGAGTATCACACACTCAAGCTTCAACACATTTTTCAACACCCAGTGATAAAATGTGCACTGCTTCATTGAGGAATAACATATATTGATGTCACACTTCGATCTACACACTATTTATAATGCAAAAGGATGAATAAAAGATGATCTGTCCTTTTCTAGTGAAGTAATGAGGTTCTGATGAGGCCTGGCATGGCCCATGAGAAGCCTGACATGCTTTTAAAGCCAACATTAACATAAATCATTACTCATTAAAGATAACTAATTATAGAAAGTTATAGCTGTGTTATGCCTGTTTTACACAGCACTGCAGGTTACATTATTTCTGCTGTGTAATAGAGCTGCGGTTCTATAGTGTGTGAATTGGGCGGTGCGTTAAATGCGCATCTTCATTGCACTGCTTACGTGCACAAATTCTCAATTCTCTCACTTGTTTATGTTGTATGTGCACTGCAATAAGTATATGCTGCTATGGCATTGATTACTGTGTGAATGCTGTAACTTGATAATATAAGTGCCGCATTAAATGTACACTATATTGCCAAAAGTTTTGGGAGGCCTGCCTTTACATGCACATGAACTTTAATGACATCCCATTCTTAATCCTTAGGGTTTAATATGGAGCCGGCCCACCCTTTGCAGCTCTAACAGCTTCAACTCTTCTGGGAAAGCTTTCCACAAGGTTTAGGAGTGTGTTTATGGGAATTTTTGACCGTTCTTCTAGAAGCGCATTTGTGAGGTCAGGCACTGATGTTGGACGAGAAGGCCTGGCTCTCAGTCTCCGCTCTAATTCATCTCAAAGGTGTTCTATCGGGTTGAGGTCAGGACTCAGTGCAGGCCAGTCAAGTTCCTCCACACCAAACTCGCTCATCCATGTCTTTATGGACCAGTGTTGGAGCAGGAAGGGGCCGTCCCCAAACTGTTCCCACAAAGTTGGGAGCATGAAATTGTCCAAAATGTCTTGGTATGCTGAAGCATTAAGAGTTCCTTTCACTGGAACTAAGGGGCCAAGCCCAACCTCTGAAAAACATCCCCGCACCATAATCCCCCCTCCACCAAACTTTACACGTGGCACAATGCAGTCAGGCAAGTCCCTTTCTTCTGGCAACCGCCAAACCCAGACTCGTCCATCGGATTGCCAGACAGAGAAGCGTGATTGGTCACTTCAGAGACACATCTCCACTGCTCTAGAGTCCAGTAGTGGCGTGTTTTACCCCACTGCATCCCACGCTTTGCATTGCACTTAGTGATGTAAGGCTTGGATGAGCTGCTCGGCTATGGAAACCCATTCCATGAAGCTCTACACACTGTTCTTGGGCTCATCAGAAGGCTACAAGAAGTTTGGAGGTCTGTAGTTATTAACTCTGCAGAAAGTTGGTGACTTCTGTGACCCTCAGCATGCGCAGACCCCGCTCTATGATTTTACGTGGCCTACCACTTCGTGGCTGAGTTGCTGTTGTTAAAAGAGAAAAACTGCACACTCTCTTAAGCATTAGGTCACCTAATGAGGTTTTGGTTTCCTTGCCACTGTTGCCTCTGGCTTGGCGTGCTCAGTTGGGGACACTAAATTTTTCAACTAAACATCGAAATAAATCTAATTAATAAACAAAATTAACCATATAAACTAAAGTACTGATCTAATTATTGATCTAAAGCCCACACTGTCACCGTATGGAAATTGAAATGAACTGATGACATCAAATGGCTATACAGCTTAATAAAATTGTTGCATTATTTTCCTGTTTAACACTGTAAAGCTGCTTTGAAACAATCTGCATTGTTAAAAGCGCTATATAAATAAAGTTGACTTGACTTAAGCATAGCATGGCATTTATTTACCAACGTTATGACTAGTAGCCTTTGTCTAGGTAGAGAAAACTGTTCAGCCTTTTGTGTTCAAACCGGAGTCGGACAATGATGGAGAGACTCAAGTAGAAGTGACAACATGTAGAATGAGACAGGGCGTTTCTGAATGTTAACTATCTTTAAGTCATCGATTAGCATATTCTGTCATGATAATAAATCGCTGGTGTGGGAACTATTGTAATACTGCATGAAGATAGAACAGGTATGGTTTAGTTTGCTGTCACTTGTTTTATGTGCACAAGCCAAGTCAACCTCATTTATATAGCGCTTTTAACAATGTAGATTGTTTCAAAGCAGCTTTACAGTGTCAAACAGGAAAATAATGCAGCATAATTTTATTCAGCCGTATAGCCATTCTGGAGAAAACTGTTTGTAAATGCACGCTGCTATTGCACTGCTTATGCATGTGGTGTAAAACACTGGCAACAGAGCATATGAAAGCTAGAGATGAGAGAGATGGGAGATGGATTTTGGGAATGGTGGGGGTTGGACAATTGAAAACTGCACAATAATCCTGCGGTAAGACAGCCATGTGAAAGCGGCTTTATCCCTGTTACAGCGCAGCCCAAAATGCTCTCTGGCTCTATATCTCCATTTCTTCATCTGACCTTCCAGTCGCAAGATTGTGAGGTCTCCATGTCACTCTATGATGTATGTGCTTGGTGATCATTTTAATCTAGACTGGATGATGGGAACATTAATGACTCTGTGAGATAATGCTGCATGCCAAAAGATCTAACCAATGATAGAAGCATCGCCACATCTGTCCTCGCCGTGGATGGAGGAAATGTGAAACTAACAGTCAATTATTTATTAATGGCAAGTTTTAGAATGTTTCAGAAACATTTAATGTTGTCTATTCTATTATGTTTCCTCCGTTTGCATGATATTTCTTGGTCAGGTTTGGTAAATGCACATTTGAGCCTGTGAGCCTTTGAGCACTTTTGCAGGGAACTTGCATCAGTCTAGACGATTGTCTCATTTCAAACAGTTCACTTTAAAAGTGCATATGCTTCATAAACTGTATATAGCACAAGCTTTTGCTTAAACAAGCAGTGTGAATACTGTACCCGGTTAATATGGGTGCCAAAATAAATAGACTCTTCAAGGCAAAGACTTCAATGAACATGTTGAGGTCATGAGATGCTACTGTGACTCATCCATTCAGATCCATCAATCCAAAGATGGGCCTCAAGAGGTCTTCATGTATACATCAACAAGCACCTTTTTATAGTTCAAACTGAGCACAACATGAAACTGTGGTATGTGATATCGGGGAATATTTATATATTATACACAGGGACAAGCTAAATATTTCACATGCATCATACATTCATTCACATTGAGACCGTAATGCAAGTAAATTCCTTAAATTGAAGCACTTCAACATATGAATTAGCTGAACTTGCATAAATCGAAAGGCCACTTCAAAAACAGCTTTGGTGAAATCTGTTAAGATATTACTTCCTCTAAAATTGTATACCGGTAATAAAAAGGTACCATAAATAATGGACTGCTATTACATAACACTCTTTTGTGCGTCTGGATTAAAGCGTCTCTTCGGCTTCATTCAGTCTCCGGATCATGAAGATCTGCATGGGCAAAATACTGTAAATCCAGAGCTAGCTTATAGTTTTTATTAATCATTTTTATTTCATTAATTTTTTTAAACATGTCTTTATAGTTTTTATTTTACTTTTAGTTACTTCAAGTTAAACTAAATGAAAATGAGAAATGTTGATGCTGCTGTTATTGCTGCTGCTGTTATTGCTGCTGCTGTTATTGATGCTGCTGTTATTTGTGCTGCTGTTATTGATGCTGCTGCTGTTATTGATCTTGCCGTTGTTATTGATGCTGCTGCTGTTATTGATGCTGCTGTTATTGATGCTGCTGTTATTGATGCTGCTGTTATTGATGCTGCTGCTGTTATTGATGCTGCTGTTATTGATGCTGCTGTTATTGATGATGCTGCTGCTGCTGTTATTGCTGCTGCTGTTATTGCTGCTGCTGTTATTGATGCTGCTGTTATTGATGCTGCTGTTATTGATGATGCTGCTGTTATTGATGATGCTGCTGTTATTGCTGCTGCTGCTGTTATTGATGCTGCTGTTATTGATGATGCTGTTATTGATGCTGCTGTTATTGATGATGCTGTTATTGATGATGCTGCTGCTGCTGTTATTGATGCTGCTGTTATTGCTGCTGCTGTTATTGATGCTGCTGTTATTGATGCTGCTGTTATTGATGATGCTGCTGTTATTGATGATGCTGCTGTTATTACTGCTGCTGTTATTGATGATGCTGCTGTTATTGATGATGCTGCTGTTATTGATGCTGCTGTTATTGATGATGCTGCTGCTGCTGTTATTGATGCTGCTGTTATTGCTGCTGCTGTTATTGATGCTGCTGTTATTGATGCTGCTGTTATTGATGATGCTGCTGTTATTGATGATGCTGCTGTTATTGCTGCTGCTGCTGTTATTGATGCTGCTGTTATTGATGCTGCTGCTGGTGTTATTGATGATGCTGCTGTTATTGATGATGCTGCTGCTGTTATTGCTGCTGCTGCTGTTATTGATGCTGCTGTTATTGATGCTGCTGTTATTGATGCTGCTGCTGCTGTTATTGATGCTGCTGTTATTGATGCTGCTGTTATTGATGCTGCTGCTGTTATTGATGATGCTGCTGCTGCTGTTATTGATGCTGCTGCTGCTGCTGTTATTGATGCTGCTGTTATTGATGATGCTGCTGCTGCTGTTATTGCTGCTGCTGTTATTGATGCTGCTGTTATTGATGCTGCTGCTGCTGCTGTTATTGATGCTGCTGTTATTGATGATGCTGCTGCTGTTATTGCTGCTGCTGTTATTGATGCATGCTGATGTTATTGATGCTGCTGTTATTGATGCATGCTGATGTTATTGATGCTGCTGTTATTGATGCTGCTGTTATTGATGCTGCTGTTATTGATGCATGCTGATGTTATTGATGCTGCTGTTATTGATGCTGCTGTTATTGATGCTGCTGTTATTGATGCTGCTGTTGTTGCTGCTGCTCCTGTTATTGATGCTGCTGCTGTTGCTGCTGCTGTTATTGTTGCTGCTGCTGTTATTGCTGTTGCTGCTGATATTGATGCTGCTGTTGTTATTGATGCTGCTGCTGTCATTGCTGCTGCTGTTGTTATTGATGCTGCTGCTGTTATTGATCTTGCCGTTGTTATTGATGCTGCTGTTTTTATTGATGCTGCTCTTATTGATGCCGCTGTTATTGCTGCTGCTGTTATTGCTGATGCTGCTGCTGTTATTGATGATGATGCTGCTGTTATTGATGATGCTGCTCTTATTGATGCTGCTGCTGTTATTGATGATGCTGCTGTTGTTATTGATGCTGCTGCTGTTATTGATCTTGCCGTTGTTATTGATGCTGCTGTTTTTGTTGATGCTGCTCTTATTGATGCCGCTGTTATTGATGCTGCTGTTGTTGTTATTGCTGCTGCTGTTATTGATTTTGCCGCTGTTATTGATGCTGCTGTTGTTATTGATGCTGCTATTTTTATTGATGCTTCTGCTGTTATTGATGCTGCTGTTGTTATTGATGCTGCTCTTATTGATGCTGCTGCTGTTATTGAGCTTGCCACTGTTATTGATGCTGCTGTTATTGATGCTGCCGCCGCTGTAATTGATGCTGCTGCTGTTATTGCTGCTGATGTTGTTATTGATGCTGCTGTTATTGATCTTGCCGTTGTTATTGATGCTGCTGTTTTTATTGATGCTGCTCTTATTGATGCCACTGTTATTGATGCTGCTGTTGTTATTGCTGCTGCTGTTATTGATTTTGTCGCTGTTATTGATGCTGCTGCTATTGCCGCTGCTTTTATTGATGCTCCTGTTATTAATGCTGCTCCTGTTATTGATCTTGCCATTGTTATTGATGCTGCTTCTGTTATTGATGTTGTTGTTATTGATGCTGCTGCTGTTATTGATGCCGCTGTTATTGATGTTGCTGCTGTTATTTCTGCTGTTGTTATTGCTGCTGCTGTTATTGATTTTGTCGCTGTTATTGATGCTGCTGCTATTGCCGCTGCTTTTATTGATGCTCCTGTTATTAATGCTGCTCCTGTTATTGATCTTGCCATTGTTATTGATGCTGCTTCTGTTATTGATGTTGTTGTTATTGATGCTGCTGCTGTTATTGATGCCGCTGTTATTGATGTTGCTGCTGTTATTTCTGCTGTTGTTATTGCTGCTGCTGTCATTGCTGCTGCTGTTATTGTTCCTGCTGTTTTTATTGATGCTGCTGCTGTTATTGATGTTGCTGTTATTGATGCTGCTGTTGTTATTTCTGCTGTTGTTATTGCTGCTGCTGTCATTGCTGCTGCTGTTATTGTTCCTGCTGTTTTTATTGATGATGCTGTTGTTATTGATGCTGCTGCTGCTGTTATTGATGCTGCTGCTGCTGTTATTGATGCTGCTGCTGCTGCTGCTGTTATTGATGCTGCTGCTGCTGTTATTGATGCTGCTGTTGTTATTGCTGCTGCTGTTATTGATGCTGCTTCTATTATTGCTGCTGCTACTGTTATTTCTGATATTACTGTTATTGCTGCTGCTGTTATTAATGTGCTGCTATTGCTGCAGCTGTTATTGATGTGCTGTTATTGCTGCTGCTGTTATTGATGCTGTTAATAATGGCCTTCTGAAGCGAAGTGGCATATTTGTGTAAGAAAAATATCCAAATTTAAAACTTTATAGATTAAAATTACTAGCTTCCGGTGGTCAGCGGTACGCGACTTGCGCTAAAAGAAGCAAAACTGCTACAGCAAATACTTTCCAAATATTTGAAGGTTGAGCGGCGAGCTCATTGGCTACTGATACAGCAGAAACCAATCAGCTGTGCTCTATAGGGAATTATGTGATTAAGTTTGCTGTTAAGTTAAGGACCTATCAGCCTGCGCCATCTAGAGTTTCATCACAGAACTTTGAATTTAAATAAAACCCTTTTATGGGAAATAAAAATCATACAGAAACAAATGTTTTTACAAACTTTTTTATATTTTCAAACGTACCTGATAGTGATGATTTGGCCAAAGTCTAGCTCGTAGTTGTTGACCTGGGCGATAAAAATGGCTGCCACCGCCTCATACAATGCAGTGCCGTCCATGTTGATGGTGGCTCCCACAGGAAGCACGAAGCGAATGATCCGCCGGTCTATGTGATTGTTCTCCAGCAGGCACTTGAAGGTGATAGGCAGAGTGGCAGAACTGCAAATGAAAAAGGATATTATGTTAAAACTCATGTCTTATCCAGGGTTACTATTGTTAGCTAAAACTAAAACATTTCTGTTAATAAAAATCAACCTGATATAAAATAATATAAAGTATTAGTTGAAAACTTAAACTAACTGAAAATTAGATATATTGCCTTGGCAATAAATTAGAATTTGAGCACTAAAAATATTACCCTGAAAAAAACAATTAAACCTAAACTAACACCTTTTTTCTACCACTTGTTTGTTTTAGTATTGTGGCTAATCTATTCATATATACAGCTACCATCAGAAACACTAATTTAAATATGGAATATGTTGAATAATTGAATTGAATTGAATATGCAAATTCCATGTGACCCAACATATTTTACCTTTACCTTATCTTCATATTGTATAACCGCCCAACCTCACACAAAAATTATTTATGTGCAAACACATGATACAACTACTGCAAAAAAGAATGAGGTATGGCATCATTGTGATGTAATTACAGATGAGTGTTGTGTGGTGGAGCTATATTTTTAAGTGTATAATATTTCACAACAGAGAGAAAAATAACTGCCATTATCCATTTTTTAAATACATTTTTTCTTTTATGTGGACACTTGAACATACAGCCGTTGACAGCGTGAGTTGACAAAAGGGTAAATGTATTGATGAAATTTCTCATGTGAGTGCTTGTTGTGCAATATTTATGATGTTTTCCCTCTCTCTATCATGGACGCAGGTTCACAACCTCCTCCTGGCGGTGTGTAGGTTGAAATGAGACCTTCAGGCCTGCAAGCTACACACTTGCCTTTGACACAAACCTTTTAAAATGAATACGTTTCTGTTGTAATTGATGGGTATATTGCTATGAAATTGTACACCAGACTTTCAGAAACATGCTCTGGCTCAGTAAGTAATATATATATATATATATATATATATATATATATATATATATATATATATATATACAGTATATATACACACTATATTGCTAAAAGTTTTGGGACGCCGGCCTTTACGTGCACATGAACATCCCATTCTTAATCTGTAGGGTTTAATATGGAGTTGGCCCAAAAAAAAAAAAAAAAAAAAAAAAAAAACCCACACCATAATCCCCCCTCCACCAAACTTTACACGTGACACAATGCAGTCAGACAAGTCCCGTTCTCCTGGCAACCGCCAAACCCAGACTCGTCCATGGGATTGGCAGACAGAGAAGCGTGATTGGTCACTCCAGAGAACACGTCTCCACTGCTCTAGAGTCCAGTGGCGGCGTGCTTTACCCCACTGCATCCCACGCTTTGCATTGCACTTGGTGATGTAAGGCTCGGATGAGCTGCTCGACCATCTCTACACACTGTTCTTGAGCTCATCTGAAGGCCACAGAAGTTTGTAGGTCTGTAGCTTTTGACTCTGCAGAAAGTTGGTGACTTCTGTGCTGACCCCGCTCTGTGATTTTACGTGGCCTAACACTTCAAGGCTGAGTTGCTGCTGTTCCCAATTGCTTCCACTTTGTTATAATACCACTAACAGTTGAGCGTGGAATATTTAGTAGTGAGGAAATTTCACGAATGGACTTATTGCACAGGTGGCAACCGATCACGGTACCACGCTTGAGTTCACTGAGCTCCTGAGAGCGACCCGTTCTTTCAATTCTTGGAGGATGATGCCATTAAGGAACTGGCTTGTGTTAGTTAAAGGGATTTTGCAAAAGAAAAACAGGATGAATGTGATCTTTGTTTTGGCTGGTATACCTGGAGGACGTGGCCAGTGAGATGAGCAGCGCCTGCAGGATTCCTCGGATGTAGACGATGGGGCTCTTCTTGGTGATGAAGAAGTACATGCTGGGCAGGATGAAGAGGCCGTGCAGAATGAGGCCCATCACCACAGTGATGGCGTAAAAGCCAAGCTTCTTCCCCATCGCGGATGGGTCACTCATCTCCAGAATCTTACCGGCCACCAGAAACACGATGCCAAACGGGAAGTACCTGAAACAAAATATTCAAAACGTATCCTATTATGCTTTATTACTTAACCATTTAAAGCCTACTTTATCATTTTTGATTCAAAAGGCCTCTAAGTGATCAACACAATCAAATCTTTGCTGAAAAAACTGTTTTTAGCAAGTAAAAGGCATTTTAGAATAATTGCAAAGTGTCCCTCTTCAGGTCGTTGTTCATGTGAAATCTTTACTGATTTTAATAACATAAACGTAAGTATAACATTTATATTGTAAGTAATATTTCAAGATACACGTCCTGGACTAAACCAACCATACATTGTTTTAGAAAAATCTAAATGTGAGTATCAAATATGATCCATCAGGCTTTTGAGGAACGTTTGTTTGTTCATCTCTCAATCATTATTTTATAGCATATTTTACCTCACAATAAAAACTACAAAACTTTGATTATAAAACAAATCATTTAAATCGCATCTTATTAAAATATAGCCTATTATTGGGAGATATAGGGCCCTATTTTAACGATCTGAGCGCATGGACTGCAGCGCAGGTGCGCTTAGGGCTTGTCCGAAACCACTTTAACGATGGAACATGGTCTAAAAGGGTTGTACCTCGTCTGGGTGTGTTTTAGGCGTAATTTGCAATAAACCAATCAGAGTTTCATCTCCCATTCCCTTTAAAAGCCAGTTGCCCTCACACCATGGCGAATTCACTATTTACATTTGCGAGTGGAAAGACTGAACGCTTCTCCAGAGAGGAATCCTTTTATTTTTCATATTTAAAATGTTTGTGTGCTGCTACACGTCCCTGTGTGTGTACTAAGCAGAGTGTACGCGCATTGTGCACCCGTCTATAGACGCATATTAACACACCCTTTAAATAATACAAAAAATACTGCGATACTGTCAATTTCAGTTCCTCAAAATAGCAACAATGCTCCTGAACACACCTGGTTTTCAGACCAGCACGCCCATGGGTGAACAGATGAGCACGAGTGCATTTGCTATTTAAACAACGTGACGCTGGACGTGAAAATGATAACTGCAAAAAAATAGCAAAACACACTTGCGCATGCCGTCAGAGTGAAAACTGATATTTATATGTATTTTATGCAAGTAGTCTGCTATACTGCTATGAAGATCTCATTGATTTACATTACAAGCTATCAGAATGTGATCATACTTTTTGGCCATATAAATATCAACATTTCTTGAACATATTCTCGATATCATGCACTCTAAAAAATGCGGGGTTAAAAACAACCCAAGTTGGGTTGAAAATGGACTAAGTCAAGTCAACTTTATTTATATAGCGCTTATAACAATGCAGATTGTTTCAAAACAGCTTTACAGTGTTAAACAGGAAAATAATGCAGCATACTTTTATTCAGCCGTATAGACATTCTGGAGAAAACGGAGTTCATTTCAATTATCATACAGTGGCAGTGTGGGCTTTAGATCAGTAATTTAGTTTATATGGTTAATTTAGTTTAATAATTAGATTTATTTGGATATTTAGTTGAAAAATTTAGAAAAATGTAGTGTCCCCAACTGAGCACGCCAAGCCAGAGGCAACAGTGGCAAGGAAACCAAAACCCCATTAGGTGACATTAGGACTAACCCAGCGATTGGGTTGTTTTAAGTAAACATTTAACCCAACCACTGAGTTAAAATGACCCATTCACTGGGTTAAAACAACCCAATTGCTGGGTTAGTCAATTTTCAACCCATCTTGGGTTGTTTTTAACCCAGCATTTTTTAGAGTGTATGATATCGAGAATTTGCTTCTTTTTTATTTTCAAAATACAAAATAGTCATAATTTGTCTAAATGTTCAATAAACTCGATAATTTCATATGCCAAGCTTTACAGAGTTAAGTAGGTAATGTTTTATCATTTTTAGCAAAATCAAGTACAAATCTTACCAGATGACAATAGCAACGATTTTCAGCACCGCTTCATTTAGACTCTGGCAAAAGTTAACCAGTGCACTGCCGTTAGGACCCATCCTGCCCAACATTATGCCTGCGCAAAATTGAGCAATGTGAGATATGATATAAAAATATTAACACTTCTTATCAAATGTAGTTTGTTGCAGTATTCTCACCCATGGTGGCAGAGAAAATGACAATCCCCAAGACGTTCATGCCCTCACTGGTGCCAGGAAGCGTTCGCATCACCACGTCAGGAGGCGGGGTCAGATCCAGCTGAAAGTTCTGGATGTCCGTCCCGTTATCATCCTGAATCCCGTAGATGAGCGAGCGGCGAGTGGTGCTCTCCGTCAGACTGGTGGCCACTGTCGCCTTAGGCGTCTTCATTATGGGCACACTGTTGGTACGATACTAAAGAGAGAGAATTTTGTTTTATTAATCTCTTTATTTTACTTTAGTTTGTTGAGCACTCAAAGCAGAAGCTCCTCAAATGTATTTACAGTACAACGACAACATTGTCAAAACGATCCCCGTACATATGGATCTGCGAAAACGACTAAAAACGCTGTAGGTCAGTAGGTGGCGATGGCACTTTGTAAAGAAACACTATAGACTGAATTATATACGGCTTATATTTTAAAGTGTAGTTTAACTTTGATGCACTAAAATAACTAAAACTCAAATTTAAATTAATAAAAACAAACATTTAATAACAAAAACTCATAAAAATGACAAAATGGAAAATAGAAAAACAAAAACCTCTTCAAAATATTATTAAAAACTATAATAGTATCTCAATGATACTAAAATAACAATCTCAAGTTCTTTCTAGGCACTTTTGAACTAGGAAAAGCAGGTTGGATCCTGAACCAGTTGTGAAGTAGTTTTACACACAAATATTTCCAACAAACTTGATTGCCCCTTTTTACAAGATGTAAAATATGAGTGTGTATGTGAAGTTTTAGCTCAAAATACCCCACAGATAATGTTTTATAACATGTTAAAATTGTCACTTTTTGAGGGTGAACATTAACGTGCCGTTTTTGTGTCCCTTTAAATGCAAATGAGCTGCTGCTCATGGGGCGGAGCTTCAAGAGCTTGTGTTAGCAGCTCTGATTACCTCATGCAGTCGGTGGATGATGGATGGATTGGTGATGGATGGGTTTATGGATGGATGATGGATGGGTTTATGGATGGATGGATGGATGGATGGATGGATGGATGGATGGATGGATAGATGGATGGGTGGATGATGGATGGGTTTATGGATGGATGGATGGATGGATGGATGGGTGGATGATGGATGGGTTTATGGATGGATGATGGATGGGTTTATGGATGGATGGATGGATGGATAGATGGATGGGTGGATGATGGATGGGTTTATGGATGGATGATGGATGGGTTTATGGTGGATGGATGGATAGATGAATGGGTGGATGATGGATGGGTTTATGGATGGATGATGGATGGGTTTATGGATGGATGGATGGATAGATGGATGGGTGGATGATGGATGGGTTTATGGATGGATGGATGATGGATGGGTTTATGGATGGATGGATGGATAGATGGATGGGTGGATGATGGATGGATGGATGATGGATGGGTTTATGGATGGATGATGGATGGGTTTATGGATGGATGGATGATGGATGGGTTTATGGATGGATGATGGATGGGTTTATGGATGGATGGATGGATGGATAGATGGATGGGTGGATGATGGATGGGTTTATGGATGGATGGATGGATGGATAGATGGATGGGTGGATGATGGATGGGTTTATGGATGGATGATGGATGGGTTTATGGATGGATGGATAGATGGATGGATAGATGGATGGGTTTATGGATGGATGATGGATGGGTTTATGGATGGATGATGGATGGGTTTATGGATGGATGATGGATGGGTTTATGGATGGATGATGGATGGGTTTATGGATGGATGATGGATGGGTTTATGAATGGATGATGGATTGGTTTATGGATGGATGATGGATGGGTTTATGGATGGATGGATAGATGGATGGGTGGATGATGGATGGGTTTATGGATGGATGATGGATGGGTTTATGGATGGATGATGGATGGATAGATGGATGGATAGATGGATGGGTGGATGATGGATGGGTTTATGGATGGATGATGGATGGGTTTATGGATGGATGATGGATGGGTTTATGGATGGATGGATAGATGGATGGATAGATGGATGGGTGGATGATGGATGGGTTTATGGATGGATGATGGATGGGTTTATGGATGGATGGATAGATGGATGGGTGGATGATGGATGGGTTTATGGATGGATGGATGGATGGATAGATGGATGGGTGGATGATGGGTGCATCATCCACTAATGAAAGTCGGAGTCGGACAATGATGGAGAGACTCAACAAGAAGTGACAACATGTAGAATGAGACAGGACGTTTCTGAATGGGAATTCACTATCTTCAAGTCATTGATAAGCATATTCTGTCATGATAATCTATACGTTTTCAACATAGCCTCACCTCACCCCCTTTGTTGTGTGTCCCCTGGGGGCGGGGTTTGTGTCAATTTCAGGCTTTGAGCGTTGTAACTTTTCAGATGTTGTTTATGCCCAAACAGCAACATTACACACTAACTAAAGTTAAGAAAGTAAAATCATAATCAACCACCCCTTTAATGTTTTGAGAAAAACGTAGAAATGAATTATAGAAAATGTATGCATTCATGGTTTGCATGCGTTAATTAAATGGTTCAGTGTCAAATTTTCCTTACGCATAGTATGAGGAGAGTGACTAGTAATTCAAGGCTTACTGTGGATTCTTACCTGTTGAAATGTGGCTTGAACGAGGTTGGCAGGAAACATGTTTCTATTCGGGGACATAAAATATACTACAGTTAGAAGAGTACATTTCATTGAAGTTTCATTGAACTGTTGAATGCTTGAGACATTTATAGAAAGCATGCACACACTTCTAGCATCCTTCATAAATAATTGTCCTTGCAGCTCCTCATGTGAGTGAACGAAAGCACAAAGAATGAATGAAGGCCAGCAGATGTTGATATTTTCAGAGGTAGAAAAATATTTGTACATTATTCATTATGGTGTGAATTCATGTTCTAGAACACACATTTTGAAATTGTATATATAAAATGCTAACATTGAGATTCCGTTAATACTGAACAAAAGCATTTCTTAGATTTGATTGGTATTTGTAATAAATTAGTTAATAAATGTTTAATGCCATTAAACTTTACACAGGAAAGACTAAAACACTGACTTAATTTCACATTAAAACTCCTTAAATTTTTGTGTGATTTTAAAGATCTTTATAAACACACACACACACACACACACACACACACACACACACACACACACACACACACACACACACACACACACACACACACACACACACACACACACACACACACACACACACACAAGTGGAAGCGGACCGAGGCCCATCTTTTTAGCGGTCTGCTTGTTTGGTGCGCACCAGGGTTCGGATGGCAGCGTTCAAATGAATCGCGCTAACCGAGCAATCGCACCAGGGTTTGTTTTAATCGAACCAAACATGACAAGTGTGAACGCACCCTTAGTCTCTTTTTAAAGAAGATGTGGCAGATTATTGCTGAAGTAAAAAAAAAAGTGAACTTAAAAAAAGTTATTGAATTTTATGTTTATTGTTATGAAAAATGCAAAAAAATATATACATTTTAATGATCTGAAATTTAATTTGTTCAAAACACGTTTTACTCTAAAAATATGTGAAAATCAAAGACATAAATCTAAACAAGTTGTGTTCCAAGTTTGAGGTTGATATCGCAAAAAATTAGCTTTCAGTCAGATTTTGTTTGGGTGCAGTACCAAACGCTTCCACTAGACGAAATGCGTTTCCTATTCATTTCGCAAACAGTACAAGTGTTACTTTTTTAAGGTCCACTTGCAATTCTGACTTTTTGTCTCGCAATTCTGACTTTTTAATCTCGCAATTCTGACTTTTTGTCTCGCAATTCTGACTTTTTAATCTCGCAATTCTGATTTATAATTTTGCAAATCTGACTTTTTTTTCTCGCAAATCTGACTTATCTCGCAATTCTGACTTTTTCTCGCAATTCTGACATTTTTCGCGCAATTCAGACTTATCATCTTGCAAATCGGACTTTTTTCTAGCAATTCAGACTTTTTATCTTGCAATTCTGACTTTTTGTCTCGCATTTCGGACTTTTTTCTTGCAATTCTGACTTTTTATCTCGCAATTCTGACTTATCATCTTGCAAATCTGACTTTTTCTCGCAATTCTGACTTTTTCTCGCAATTCTGACTTTTTTCTCGCAATTCAGACTTTTTATCTTGCAATTCTGACTTTTTTCTTGCAATTCTGACTTTTTCTCGCAATTCTGACTTATCATCTTGCAATTTTGACTTTATAATTTGCAATTTTGACTTGATATCACACAATTCTGAGGAAAAAAGTCAGAATTGTGAGATGTTAACCCGCAAATGTGAGACAAAAGTCACTTATATCTTTTAAAATGTTTTATTCTGTGGCGGAAACAAGCTTCCATAGGAAGGAACTATGACATTGCAGAGCATTTTTATCTGTCATTTTCATTTAAGAAATGATTAAACTAAATAATCCTGCCAACACACCACATGAAGCTTCTGAATGTATTGAAGGTCTTTTAAATGGCTTTGTCAACAAACAACTGTCTACATCACGTTTCTAATGAAATGACCTTCAGCTGATGGAGTGTAACAATGCAGTGTCATTTATTTCAGTTACGTGTCTTTCTGGTGGCAGAGATAATGGCTGCATTTGCTTCCAGCACGGTTAATATTTTACTTCCTGTGCAGTTGGTTTAAGCTACAAACACATGGATTATTATAAATGACACAGATCTTGAAAATTTGGTTAATGCTGAACTCACAAACACACACAGCGGCACAATTTGGACACTTGAAATATAAAAATATCATTGCATTAGATAACAAAATATGAAACCAAGTGTCATTTATCATAAATAAACATAACCGCAAGCACACTTTTCAAGCAAAAACATGCATTTGCACAGTTTGAAATCCTACAACAATAAATCTAGTGTTGAAGACAGTCAGTATTGTGTGACTGTGTTTGTTTGTCTTAAGCGGAACATGTTTATTGTTCATTTTATCATCTAATGCAATGATATGCAATTTGTCTTAAGTGTCCAAATACATCACTGTGCATCAAAACACTTAAATTGTTCTAGACGTGTGTTCATGACTCATCGAGTGCTCTCAAACAGGTCATGTGTGATTATGACTGCTATACCTTCGATCGAAACACAATCAGGTTGGCTGGAGATTGTATTCGCGATGGTTGTAAAATATTACTGACCTCCTGCCCAATAGTTGCTAGAAATTCATAAATCAAATTCTGTTTTTATTGCCAGATATTGTTGATCATGAAAAAGACACTTTCCCAGCGAACAAAAATAAGAATGTTTTGTTAACGTTCCCAGTAAGTTATTAAAGCGTTATTTCGGAATGTTCTCTAAACGTTCCATTTTTAAAAATGTTTTTTCTTGGATATTAGAATGTTAAGTTATAATTTTTCAAACATTATGGGAACGTTACTGTTGAAGGTTCTCTGAACATTTTGAAACAAGTAAAAAACGTCAGATGAACATCCAACTAAAACGTTTTAGAAAATAAACTGTTACATAAAACATGTATAAATGTTAGGGATGCACAATATATTAGCCACCATATCGGTATCGGCCGATATATGTTCACTTTTAATGTCATCGTTATTGACAATAAGCCGATAAATAATGGATTCTTTCCTTCAGCGGAGACACTTCAGATGCGCACTGTTCGTCATGATGGTTTTGAATTGCTTGAAATATGGAAAATACAGTTCAGTGCAACATTAAGGGCCCTATTTTAATGACCTGAGCACATGGTCTGAAGCGCATGGTGCAGGTGTATTAGGACGCGTCCGAATCCAAGACGGAAAAAACAGTCTGCACGCCAGGCACATGGTCTAAAAGGGTTGTAGCTAGTCTCTTAATGAGTCATGGGCAGGCCCACACGGGAATCTGCGCGCACAGAAAACTCTGCAGATTGTAGTGCCCATATTTGAGAAGCATGCACAATCGCATGCGTGATTGTGAGGGCTATTAGGGTGCGCTTATTGATGTGACTTTTTTTGTGAGAGTGATATTTGAAAATGTCTAAAAAAAAATTGACCACGGAAGAGTTAAGGAAACGTCTCTTGTCTGCAAAAATAACTTTTTTATATCTATTTAAATTAGTTAATTTATTTACTTCAATGGGTATTTATTTATTTTGCTCTATTGTTATGTAATGATCACCAGCTGGAGTGCCCTTGAGAGCCACCAGAGGGCACTCCACACATAAGACTATATTCACTCACTAACTACATTTCCCATAACTCACTGCCCGGACTCATCATCACTTATCACTGATCACATTCACCTGTACCTCATTCACTGATTGCATTTCACCTGTGTCTCACCATCCTGTTATTTCCTGTCTATTTATACCTTGGTCATTCATTTACTCACCGCTAAGTCTTGTTTAATGTTACACTGCAATTCTGAGCACTCTCCTGATTTTCTTGTTTCTTGTTTTTTTGATACCTTGCCCTGTTCCCTGGATTACTCTCTTGCTTCTGGTCCCTGCCTGTTTTGTTTCTTTGTTTCTTTGTTTGGACTGCCTGTCTGTGTATGACCCTTGCCTGTACCTTGGATTACGCTTCTGGATTGCCCTCAAATAAAGCTGCATTTGGATCCACCTCCGAGTCTCGGAGCAGTTCATAACATGTTTAATGATATTAAATTGTTTGTTTAATGATTTGTGTACAATACAATTGATAAAGTAATATTTTCTCTGTCTTTTTGTGGATGTACTATAATAAAGATCTAGCTTAGTTAAAAACAACAACAATATGTTCTATTTGGATTTGTGTTGTAAACCTTAAATAAAAGTTGAGAAGTGAATATTTAATATTTTATTTGTAATGTTTTCAGTTCTTTTTAACACATTTAAAAACAATCTGCATAATTCCGCAGATGTAAAAAAAAAAAAAAAAAAAAAAAAACAGCGCAGAAATCACAAAAAAAGTCTGCAGATTCCGTGTGGCCCTGGTCATGGGTGTGTTTTTTTGGGCGTAACGTGTAATAAACCAATCAGAGTCTCATCTCCCATTCCCTTTAAAAGCCAATTGCGTTCACACCATGGCGGATTCACTATTTACATGGAGGAATTTGTCAGCAGAAAGACTGAACACTTCTCCAGAGAGGAGTCTTTCATTTTTAATATTTAAAAATGGTGTGAGCTGCTGCGCATCCCTGTGTGTGTAATAAGCAGAGCGCATATTACTAACGCGCCCTTTAAATAACACAAAAATAATGCGCTATTGACTTTAGACCAGGTTTTTGTTTGGTCAATGGCGCAGTCGGTCAAAATAGCAACACGCCAACAATCGGCCTGAACACACCTGGTAGCGCTGAACGTGAAAATGATAACTAGCAAAAAACACTCGCATTGCGCAGAGTGTATGATAGGGCCCTAAGTCTGTCATAATATCGGCTACATAAAATTATAATGAGAACATTATTATTGTGTGCTTGGGACATGGATTTAATGGTGAGACTTTTGTTTTTGTAATCAGGCTCTCAAAAATTATATCAAAATTCGGATTTATATGTATCGGCTAATATATCGGTCGCTGGGTTAAAAACAACCCAAGATGGGTTGAAAATGGACTAACCCAGCAATTGGGTTGTTTTAACCCAGCGATTGGGTTGTTTTAAGCAAACATTTAATCCAACCGCTGGGTTAAAACGACCCATTCACTGGATTAAAACAACCCAATTTAGGATGTGAAATAAATGTTTCTGTGCTAAAATTTTGAGAACATTATTAAAGACCAGATAACTTTGAATGAATATTCTAATGTTACTAGAAGAATGTTTGTTCATAAATTTGAGAGAACCTTGCCAGAATGTTCTGAGAACGTTCCCTGCACTCTAAAAAATGCTGGGTTAAAAATAACCCAAGTTGGGTTGAAAATGGACTAACCCAGCAATTGGGTTGTTTTAACCCAGCGGTTGGGTTAAATGTTTGCTTAAAACAACCCAATTGCTGGGTTAAACCCAAGCGGCAACCTTCCGCAGTTTCTCTTGAAGCCAATACGGAAGTGACATATACTGCAGTTCATCGACTGGCCGCTAGGGACAGACTCCAGAAGGGAGCAGAATCTCATTGAGCCCCATGTTAAATGCCCAACTTTACAGCAGAAAAACACATGTTTACAGTCTGGGACAAATTGTTGGACAAATTGTTGTTTTGGTCTATACGGCTAATATTGTCCTTCATGACAACTGTGAGGGGGGTGAAATTTTTTATCACTCATACGTTTACATTATATAAAGCCTTAAAGTTCTGCATAATTAAGGGCGTGGCCACTTTGAGTGACCGGTGGATAGCCATTTGTCTGCTGTCTGTTAGTCATCGCGTCACTTCAGCTCCGCCCACGTCCCGCCTCTTTGCCCATTTTCTGTTATCCGGGAGTGACGAGCGATGACGCGCTGCCAAGATGGCGACGGCCAGCTCGACCCTACTTTACGCTTCAAAAGTGCTCATCAGAATCCTATAGGTGAAGTCACGGACACTACGTCCATATTTTTTTACAGTATATGATTAAAACAACCCAATTGCTGGGTTAGTCCATTTTCAACCCAACTTGGGTTATTGTTAACCCAACATTTTTTAGAATGTGGGTTAATATCATTAGCCATGTTTCTGGATCAAAGTTGCTTGATAGAAAAAGAAAGTCATACAGGTTTGGAATGATATGAGGGTGAAACATGAGGGCCGTCTCACCGTATGAGATCCAGGAGAGCATCAGCGGAGCTCATGATGGGTTTGCCGCTGTCCTCTGAGTCTTCCTTCTGTGCCATTCCACCTGGATGGATGATCAACACCATGACGATTCCAACCACCACAGCCAGGAAGGTGGTCCACAGATAGTAAGAGACCGTGATGAGGCCCAGCCGACTGGAACACTTTGCATCCAACGCCGCCAGACCGGACATCAAACTGACGGAGAGCAGACAGAGATATATTTAACAGTCTTGAGCTGGATAATGACACTGTCGAGCTGCTTACAACTGAAATGAACTTGTTTCATAATTGATGAACTTTACAGTTATTGAGCTGAACTGAATTAACACTCGAGATGAATAACAACACTATTGTCTTCTGTAGAGCTCATATTTGAGCTATCGTAGAGCTCATATTTGTCTCATACTTGAAGTTTGCATCAGTGATTTGTTATTTTCGTGTTTATTACTGTGAAGGATGCTATAGAAATAAAGGTGACTTAACTTGATATATACACCACCATTTATTTGATCAAACCTAATAAAACAGTAATATTGGGAAATATTATTACAAATGAAAGGTTCTTTTTTTATCATTAAATCATCTTGTAATTTTCATAGCTTCAAACATCCCTCTTATAAAACAAAGCATTTATTTGACCAAGCTCAAAAAACGGAATATGGATATTGGATATGGGATTTGTGACATTACACAGACAAATATGACCGCGGTAAAGGGATAGTTCACCCAAAAATGAAGTTTTTCTAAACCTGTATGAGTTTCTTTTAAGATATTTTGAAGAAAATGGGTAACCAAACCCATGATGACTTGCATTGACTTGCATAGGAAAAAAATATTATGGAAGTCAATGGGGTCCATTTTTGTTTTGGATTCTTCAAAATGTCTTCTTTTATATTTAGCAGAACAAAACATTTTTACAGGTTTAGAACAACCTGAGGGTGAGTTGCCTAAATTATGAGAGAATTTTCATTTTTGGGTGAACTGTCCCTTTAAGAGCAAGACTTCGATAGTTCTACATCATCGCATCATAGGCCCCACCCACTGGTGTTCAGTCCCTAATGCTGCATTCACACGAGGCGTTGCCGCCAACACTTCTCTTTAGGCTTGTTCGACTTCATGCAGTGCCGCAAAGATCGGCTGCCGCCTTACAAAAGCAATGCATTCTGGTTCGAAAATTTGACCGTCTCTGATCGCCGCTGCAGCCGCCTTACGATCACATGTGCCATCAAAGTACCGCAAGAGCAAAACGAGACCAGCCGCCTAGGTCAGATGCCGCAGTTGCTCAAAATTGGCTGCGAAAGCCTTGATGATGACACACTTTGTTCTCATTGGTCAGATTCTGTGATGACAAGGACGACACGTGTTGCGTGTTTTTTCTTAGACAAGTTCCTGTATATTTATATTTGATATTCAAATAAAACACACAAAACATTAACAAAAATTAAGATTACGCTTTCTAGTACATATACACTCACCTAAAGGATTATTAGGAACACCTGTTCAATTTCTCATTAATGCAATTATCTAATCAACCAATCACATTGCAGTTGCTTCAATACATTTAGGGGTGTGGTCCTGGTCAAGACAATCTTCTGAACTCCAAACTGAATGTCAGAATGGGAAAGAAAGGTGATTTAAGCAATTTTGAGCGTGGCATGGTTGTTGGTGCCAGACGGGCCGGTCTGAGTATTTCACAATCTGCTCAGTTACTGGGATTTTCACACACAACCATTTCTAGGGTTTACAAAGAATGGTGTGAAAATGGAAAAACATCCAGTATGCGGCAGTCCTGTGGGCGAAAATGCCTTGTTGATGCTAGAGGTCAGAGGAGAATGGGCCGACTGATTCAAGCTGATAGAAGAGCAACTTTGACTCAAATAACCACTCGTTACAACCGAGGTATGCAGCAAAGCATTTGTGAAGCCACAACACGCACAACCTTGAGGCAGATGGGCTACAACAGCAGAAGACCCCACCGGGTACCACTCATCTCCACTACAAATAGGAAAAAGAGGCTACAATTTGCACGAGCGCACCAAAATTGGACAGTTGAAGACTGGAAAAATGTTGCCTGGTCTGATGAGTCTGGATTTCTGTTGAGACATTCAGATGGTAGAGTCAGAATTTGGCATAAACAGAATGAGAACATGGATCCATCATGCCTTGTTACCACTGTGCAGGCTGGTGGTGGTGGTGTAATGGTGTGGGGGATGTTTTCTTGGCACACTTTAGGCCCCTTAGTGCCAATTGGGCATCGTTTAAATGCCACGGCCTACCTGAGCATTGTTTCTGACCATGTCCATCCCTTTATGACCACCATGTACCCATCCTCTGATGGCTACTTCCAGCAGGATAATGCACCATGTCACAAAGCTCGAATCATTTCAAATTGGTTTCTTGAACATGACAATGAGTTCACTGTACTAAAATGGCCCCCACAGTCACCAGATCTCAACCCAATAAAGCATCTTTGGGATGTGGTGGAACGGGAGCTTCGTGCCCTGGATGTGCATCCCACAAATCTCCATCAACTGCAAGATGCTATCCTATCAATATGGGCCAACATTTCTAAAGAATGCTTTCAGCATCTTGTTGAATCAATGCCACGTAGAATTAAGGCAGTTCTGAAGGCGAAAGGGGGTCAAACACAGTATTAGTATGGTGTTCCTAATAATCCTTTAGGTGAGTGTATATTCGTATTGTATAAGAGTAACAGTTTGGAAGAAAATTTTCTGGTTAACTTATTGCTTATATTTGGAAAAAATTGTGTGGTTTGCCATGAATGGCATTGGTTCAGCACACTACGGAAAGCACGAAGTGTCCAACCTGACGGCCGTCTCTGTACTCCTCCACCGTCACAGCAGATCTCGCCAGCCGATGGCAGGCTAGTGTAGTTCATCTCAAACAAGCCTATATTTACTTTGGATGGATGAATTCCTGCGTTGCCGAACTGAATTGTGGGCTCCGTTGCGTCACGTCATAGTTTTTAACTTTTCAAGTGCCAACGCAGGTGTCAGCCAATCAGACCGCCTATACAAATACCCTTGCGTAGACGTTAGCCAATTGCGTTCATGCAACACCGGAAAAGTAATGTGATTGGCTGGTGTCACTTTGACGGTCACATCAGCAGCAAGCTTCAGACACTCCGTCAAGCGTTGACGCCGACGCCCCGTGTCAATGCAGCATAACGGTTTATACCTGTTTACACCAGTCGCGAGCGTCGCGTCAAAAGCAAATAGAAGCCATTATAATGGCCGACGCTGTCTACACTGATGCAGTATTAGGGTGGCCATTTCCATAACACCAAAAAGGAGGACACTTTGCTGCATTTAGTGAGGCAAGAATAATTGCATAGGACTCTGGTGTACTCGCAACTACAATACAATTTTCTCCATGATATCAATGGTATCATGCAGTGATTCTGCAATAGCCTACTCAACTCATTGCCAGACAATTTGATCTATGATATATCTTGTTGTAGATCCATGTGTAACAGAAGAGGCAAAAAAGTGTTTGTTCACAGTATTTGTATTTATTCAAGACAATGTGATGTCTGTTTCAAAAATTGACCACTGAGTTGAACAGGGACTTCTGGAAATAACATAAATACATAAATAAACAAATAATGAATGTGAAAAATAAATAAATACACATTTCCGTTCTTAACAAAGAAGTTCACCCTCTGCAGCAGCTCAGGCAGCTC
Organism: Romanogobio albipinnatus; assembly: GCA_023566225.1. Taxonomy (NCBI): domain Eukaryota; kingdom Metazoa; phylum Chordata; class Actinopteri; order Cypriniformes; family Gobionidae; genus Romanogobio; species Romanogobio albipinnatus. Next base: position 47,083,798 of record CM042248.1, read on the forward strand.
TTTAAGAACTGAAATGTGTATTTATTTATTTATTTTTCGCATTCATTATTTGTTTACTTATGTATTTATAGTCCAGAAATGTAATGATTTCTGGCACTGTGCCAGATTATTTGGATATTTATGTGTTTCTGTAAGACTGGTGATGTTTCGCTGCATGATTATGATAGATTTTACAAAGCTCTGCAGTGGAGATTTTGTCATCCTGAGGTGATGTTGCTTCTCGAAAAAATGACCTAAGGGAAGATAGCCTACCTGCGGCTCGTCGGTTACTTTTATGTTCTTCCGTGCTGGCATGTCGGTCAATGGCGGCTTTCCCTTGACTACTAACGTCCACTTCACAGCGACACAGTGGGGTTTTTGATATAAATTTGTGCTCTTTTGTCCATTCTGGATTAAATGAGGTCTGAGCGTCTGACGTTTAGGCATGTTAACGTTATGATATGACGTAGCCAGCACATCGTGGAGGCTTGTTTACGCTTTTAACCAATGATATATCAGATATTTATTTGACACCGCTTTCAGCCAATCATTTGTTTGATCAGAGATCTCACAGCATTAGACGCTATGCTTCTGCGTCCCAATAAAGATTCTAGAGCGGGTTTTTTTAGGCCGATTCAGCGCAACTCCAAAAAGGAGGACAAACGAGTGTCCGGCTTGAGGCTGCGCCTGACAGGGAGCTTAAAATCCGAACTGTCCGGCTAAAATCCGAACATATGGCCACCCTATATACAGATGCTCTGACATACTCCATGCGCTTGAGTCTGTGATAACAGAACAAACTGAAGAGTGAAAGAACGTTCGCTTTGACGTGCCCATACAAACAGCTAATTTGTCTCTGTACAGACTTCAGAAGCTCCTAGCGTCAGAAACAACTGGTTGGTTTATTTTCAATCGCATCGAATGATTATATGCTAAGTTCCTTCCGGTGGCCATATTTGCAACGGCAGCTATTTCAGGTAGCCAAGACCAAGTCCTGTCTATTTAAATGGGGGAATTCTGAAATCTCAAAAACTGCTCACAATCAAATAACATCAATTCAGCAACAAAATCTGACATGAACTGTCCCGTAAATGTTTTTTCTTATGCTCAAATAGCTTATTTTTCAGGCTAGACCAGCCAACACACGTGCAGTCCTAAGCGCGAGTCTAAGGTTTCGATGGGAACCGGAGCTTCTAACGGCAGCTGCAGTGACGCAATGGCTTTACCAAGCGATTCGCTCTTTTACTTTAGATGGCGGGTCTATTCTGCCATATTGCGTGTTGCAGTTTCTCTCATTCATAAGTATAGAGGGTATACATGTGATGTCACCGTTAACCGTTACTATGTTTTTAGCGTGAATGCTGGTGAAAACACATAAAACCAGGCCCGGCACCAGAAAGGGGGTGGGGGTGGGGGAGCCTTGGCCACAGACCCTATGGACATCCCTGTGCCCAGGAAGGGAGGGAGACGGACTTGATAATAGCGTGTAATTTTCTCACTCAAACCACTGCTGCGTCTGTTATTGATTGCTTTTAGAGGGAAAAGCTGCCCATAACTGCTGGTCTAGGATCTGTTTTCTTTGTGATAATCGCATATTAGTGGAAAAGAGTTGGCAATAGATCCAGTGCGTATCTGTAAGCGCTCGTCAAATGATTACATTTCCAACATGTTTTTCCTTCGGTGAGTCATGTTTGTTGATTTCTTGAATGCATTGGCCAATCACAGGTGTTTAAGTTAGAGTCCACTCACCGCTCGTGTTTTTATCCAGCTAAGTTCTGCACATGCGCTAAGCCTCTCTAAATGTAGACATTATGTAAATAAGAGATTCATTGTGTCGTCAGCTTCACTGATTAATATATCGGGACTTTGTGAGATCACGTTCATTGAATGAGTGACAGCTTTTAGTGATTATAAAGAAAGGGGGCGCTCTTTGCGTGCTGTCTAGGCGATATAAAAAAATCATGAATAGGCCTATAATATATTCAGAATTGTAATAAAACTTTTGTTTTCCATTCTTGACAAACGGCCAAATGCTTCAATACATAGGCACATCCACATATAAATGCGGGATTCACTCACACTTAATGTCAGGAAACAGGATTCCTGGCTGCATGTCAATATCCATGGATCACTGGATCTTTGGTAAGTTGTAAGGAACACTAAATATCGAGTCCAACCTTTAGTTTAAACTAGTAACTGTTTTACTCGTGTTTTCCCCTATAAACAATGTCTAAATATATGGTGCTGACATCTTGCACTGATTTGGGACCTGCACAATAGAGTGCAGGTCAAGACCCCGCCCACACTCCTGCAGTATCTGTTAGTACCGTTTACTGCAGAACAACTCATTATGTCCGTGTAAAATAAACAGTTGTGGAAAACTGTAGAAATTAAAGCTAAAGCTCCAATCTCCTCCTGAAAATCCTGAAAAAAGTCAGTTGGTGCCTCAGTGACTACTTCGCTCAGAGAAGCTGTCAATCACAGCTGTCAATCATGATGTCACACCCCCGTTTTTATAGCATAAAATAACTAGCTAAAACCAAACTTATTTAAAAAATGAACACTTGAACTTACATCAGCTTGACAAAAACTACCTATAATGACAGAAACCATCATTGGAAAAAAATTATTTGAAGTGTAATTTGATTGTTTAGTTTGTCTCGCGTCCCATTAGAATACATGGAGGGGGCGGGGTTATGGGCTATACCTGGACCAACCACCTGGGGTGATCAAGGCGCTTTGGCTTCACGTTTCAGGTCGTGTGCGGCACATTTGGTTCTGACCAAGCGGCAACCTCCCACGGTCTCTCTTGAAGCCAACACGGAAGTGACTTAAACTGCAATTCATCGACTGGCCTCTAGAGACAGACTCCAAAAGGGAGTCAAATCTGTATCTCCCTCATGTTAAAATGGCCAACTTTACATCAGAGAAAAACATGTTAACAGCCTGGTACAAAAAGTGGTTTAGGTCTATACGGCTAATTTTGCCCTTCATGACAACTGTGAGGGGGGGGGGGGGATTTGTTTATAACTCAAGGCCTTAAAGTTCTGCATAATTAAGGGCGTGGCCATTTGAGTGACAGGTGGATTACCACTATGGTCAAGCTAGGTGGGCGTGGTTTCATCAACCAGGCACCTCAGCTCCTTTTTATGGGCTATCATTTTTATTAACAATTCCAGTCTCGTGTGAGAACTCCGGTCTCACGTACACGTGATAACTGTGTTATTTCCTTATCACTTCTCGCGTGTGTTTGGTTGTGAAATGTAGTTTGCGGACCAGACAGAGTTGTTTGCGATTCTTCCTATTGTAGAGGCATGCAATGTGTAACCCCATGTGCACACAGCAGCAACTGAATGCTACCCCAGATAGTCTTGCGGTGTGAACTGTGAAAAAAAAAAAAAATGCTTTATAGGTGTAGAATGTGCCCTTGGATCCTTGAATTGTTTGAATTGAATGGTTTTATTCTGCAGCACATCTTATGTCACATCCTGATGGGATTTTAGCAGATCACATTTTGACCCACAGTTTTTCTCTTCTCTCAAGGCCTTTAAACAGGACTTCTTTAGGTGCCTATAAAAAAGCCCAACATTGTCATGTCCACACGCACTCATCTCTCTGGGAATACAGCTAAATCTCACTACAACACGAGCAGTCATCCACACAAAAGCTGCAAGATTAGCGCGCGAGAGAGAAGGTGCCCTCTAAACAGCCTCTGTTGTTCAGCTGAACAGCTGGCACATCAGCCAGAGATTACATATTAATGACCGCATCTCACGATGAGAGGTTCTTTTTCACATTCACATGATTTCCTTTTCTCAGACCCCCCCCCCCAGTATGCTTATGATACATGCGCTCACAGATGTGGGCGAACAAGAAAAAGAAATTGATATTCAGGTCCCTCCTTCAATACCTATACTCTGTTTCAGAGACTTCAGGGGACTCTTCTAGCAACTGCATATTAATATGCTCAAAAGCACATCTTGAGTTTTGCATGGTCACTGGCCAGAGGATTTGTTTTCTCTTATATGGCTCAGGAAAATGTATTCAGTTCTCAGTTATGTTTCATTTAAGTATGAAGCTTGTCCTGCATTCCTTACAATTACTAAAAATAATCACACACACACACGATTCAAAAGAGTGCATTAGTGCTTGCCCACTATTTCAGCGGCGCTGGTTCAGGAAGTATTTTTTCCATTCATTTCTTCCACAGGGATAAAAAAGTCTTTCAAACCATGCCAAGTCAAGGTGAATCACGACATTACAAACCTTAATTTGAAGCAAGAAATCGGACAGAAATACAAAAAGGACTGTAAAGACTGTACTTAAAGGTATAGTTCACCCAAAAATGAAAATGTGATGTTTATCTGCTTACCCCCCGGGCATCCAAGATATAGGTGACTTTGTTTCTTCAGTAGAACACAAATGCAGTCTGTCAGTCGTATAATACATGTGAATGGTAACAAAATCTATGAGAGTTAAAAAAAAAACATGCACAGACAAATCCAAATGAAACCCCACGGCTCTTGACGACACACTGATGTCTTAAGACACGAAACGATTGGTTTGTGCGAGAAACCGAACATTATTTATATAATTTTTTACCTCTAATACACCGCTATGTCCAACAGCCTTGAGCGTGCGATGACTTCCGGTGAGTGAGGTGGTCTGTACACGATCTGGCGTAGTTTATGCAAGCACCGGAAATGATCGCGTGTAAAAAATGCCATAAATACTGTTCGGTTTCTCGCACAAACTGATCGTTTCGTGTCTTTGACTCTAATAGATTTTGTTACCATTCACATGCATTATACGACTGACAGACTGCAACGGTTGGAGTTAAATATCTTCATTTGTGTTCTACTGAAGAAACAAAGGACAATCCCATTTCTACCCCTTATGTGGCGTTCACACCGGACGCGATTGACACAAATAAATCACGCTATTCGCATGAAGGTGGATGCTTGAACATTTTGAGTTTACTCGCCTCATTCGCGCGTGACATTCACTTCACAACAGACATGAATTCGCGTCATGGGAGGGGCTTCTGCCAGCCGGCTCGTCTCGTTGAGAAATGGCTGATATGGGCTGTGTTTACATATCTTTTTTGTTCAAATCTACTGTTAATGTGTGACAAAACGTAGTTTTAAGACTTTTCAGTCGATAATGTAGTTGTTTAAAGCTCAAATCTGTGGTTTATTTATAAAAAGAGTGCCTACTTGAACATTTTATCTGGCGTTTTCGGAGTTGTGAGCTCCAGCGGATCAGCGGCGTTCCGCGCTCGTTTACCCCGGCGAGAGCAGCCTTTCCTCGGCCAGTCCTTCTGACGTCTGCCGCTGGCTCTGATGTCTCTGTGGTGTCTCGAGCTATAATTCGTCTTGTAACAGGTGATCTTTGGTCTCATGGATCTATAATTTGTTCCCTGGCAAATCGTTTAGGCTGAGGGCAAAGTGAAGTTTCATTACTTTTTTATTTTTAAGCTATAACTGTATGTTACCGTTGTAGCCGACTAGCACTGACTTTGAATTTTTGACTGAATTGTTTGCTTTATTTCATGTATAGCTTATTATACCTTTTACTTATACTTTTGTATTATTGATCAAACATAAACTTGCATTTAACAAAAAGAGACTGGGTTGTGTTTCATGTCATTTAATGTTATCACAGTGATAATCATATTGTCTGAACCAGATATAAATATACAGATTTTGTCCTCATTGTTGTCACTACTAGAGCAAGCTCCTGATTGGTTAATGCGGCGCGAATATCCGCCAAAGTTCAGATTTTTCAACTTGAGCGATTTGCGCGAATGGAAGGGAAGGGCCAGATAGCCCTTCAAACGAAGATTTTTCAGAACTACACTTCAAACGAAGGGGTATGAGGAGTTTTCCTCCAGCGACTACCATGCTGCTAGAATGTGTGTATGTTGCCACTCGGGATCGATAACTTGCGTGTCGCCGGCCTGCCATTTTCTCCGTAGCATGCTAAACGCACTATTTGAGTGATTTAAACATATTAATTATAGTTAAAAAAATATATATATATCTGGTCATCCTTCATAACACAGTCGATATTTACATCACATATCGTCTGTAAACTCTCAAGTTATCAAGGCAACGACTGACTTGACATATAACATATGAACATTATCACAGCACCACAGTAGAAAACAAAACCATACGTGTACCGGCCGGCTCGGATCAGCACGGAATGGAACGGTTAATAAACAAAGAGAACAGTTTGGCCCGATGGAAAAGCAGCTTCACTAGTCTTGTATGTTCTGTATCATTCTGTATCATCTTAGGAAACTCTGGCTCATACGTTTTAGAACTGAAAATGAGCGCTGTTTTATTAAGTCCAAATACAGTGCAAAACTCTTTTGGGAGTGAGTCATTTGTTAAACATGCTCACATATAGCCTACGCACTTCATTGCTGTTCATACTGGTTAAATGTCACAGGACATTATAATAAATAAAACGGGGTATGATGACGTGTAATGGTAGTAGTGGTGTCCCATTTCTTAGGGGAATATTTTCACCCCTGCGCCTTGGCACTCTGTTTCAAGGGGCAAGTGGAACAGGTAGGTGTAGGGGTAGGGGAAGGCGAAGGCGAAGGGGTATAAAACAGAATTGGGATTGGGCCTAAATGTGCTCGCATATAGCCTACGCACTTCATTGCTGTTTATACTGGTTACATGGCACAGGACACTAATAAAATGACGTGTGAAGACGTGTGATGACGTGTAATGGTATAGTAGTGGTGTCCCATTTCTTTGGGGAATATTTTCACCTCTACGTCTTGGCACTCTGTTTCAAGGGGCAAGGGGAACGCATAGGGGTAGGGGAAGGCGAAGGGGTATAAAATAGAATTAGGATTGGGCCAAAGTCACCTTTATCTTGGATGCCCTGGGGGTAAGCAGATAAACATCACATTTTCATTTTTGGGTAAACTATCCCTTTAATAGCTTTAGTGAGGGAAAGAACTACAATCCCATGAAGCATTGCAACACAGCACAATCAAATAAAAATTTGTAGAAATATAAAACTACTTGTTTAAAAATGTTGATTATATAAAACAATATATTTTAAGTTTATCAACGCAATAAAATATGCATATATACAAACAAATATTTTGAGAGGCTGACTCGATTGTCATTCGCAGTGCATCATGGGAGTGGGCGGAGCCTTGCTGTGTTTTGATTGTGGCGACTCTGATTGGTGTAATTTTCTGTACAGCATCATGGGTAATGTAGTTTCACCACAAACTCTTCTGCTAAACACGATTATTTTAAAACTAAGTTGAAATAATGCGGGTTGACGGAAGATACCTCATAGCGCACAGTAGGGCTGTCTTTAACCCTTGTACGGTCTTCGTTTGGGAACTACACTCAGGGTCTTTAGGGTCTCCACAGACCCCAGGCAACAAAATGTAATTTTGTAACAAAACAATAGTTTTTTTGTTTTTGTTTTACAAATGTAATTTTACTCTGTTTACTAATGTTTTTACTCAACTTTTTTACTTTTTACTGGAGTATTTATAATCATTTTTAAATGTATATAATTACATTTAAAATATATATTTTCACACAAAATCTGTTTTTAATGTACAATTCACTTTATAAAAGACCCTAATTTCTAACTTTCATTCGTGGGGATAACATGGATCATTTGACATGGTTTAGTGTAAGATTTTTTCCCATCTTTTGGAAAATACAGTTAAAAAAAATACTTTTACCAGTAAATGGCTGCAGAGCTCCACTATTTGCTGTGCTATTTGACTGACTGAAAGACATCTTTTCAGTTGGATTCATATCTAAATGTTATGAAATCACAATTATAACAATTAAACTTAATTAATTTTGTCAAAGTTAAGCATTTTTTTGTACTGATTTTTTTTTTTTTTCAACTATGTTACATTATGATTACAATCAAACCTGAACAAGAGAAACGTTGGAGTCTTCATTTATTTTTTTTTTATCATTTTTTTAGAGTTTATCATTTATTTCAAACATCTGATTTTCTTATAATTCTACAAATTTAATCTACGCTTCAGTTACTAACTGTAACAGAACAAAAAAATAACAGAAATGAACAGTTATATTACATACACTCTAAAAAAAAGGTTCTATATGGCACCAAAAAAGGTTCTTGGCTCGTAATCATAGGGGAACCTTTTTAAGTGCTATATAGCACCAATTTTGGTTCTTCAGTGGTTCTTCAGTGGTTCTTCAGAGGTTCTTCACCGGTTCTTTGACTAAGGTGCTATATAGCACCGCTAACTAAGGTGCTATAGAACCGCTACCATATACAGAACATGTTAAGATATGGTTCTATATAGCACCAAAAGTGGTTCCTCTATGATTACGACGAAGAACCATTTTTGGTGCCATATAGAACCTTTTTTTTTAGAGTGTATTGAGTAAAAATACACAACATGAACATCAAAATGCAATGAACTGAACAGCAATAACAAGCAATAACACATGCATTCCTGTGTGTGTGTGTGTGTGTGTGTGTGTGTGTGTGTGTGTGTGTGAGAGAGAGAGAGCGTGATCATTTTGCATTTTGGATGTTTTATGCATTGTTGGAAGTGTGTCACTTCATTTCTGTATGCGTGTTCTGTGTTGTTTCAGTTTTTGAGGATGAATTTTGTCCATTTTCTAAGTGAGGTCCCGACCAGAGACCCCGAAGAACCTGAGTGTGACTTTTTATTTGTCACTCGAACATAAAAACTGATATCAATCCAATTAATTTTTTTATTTGTAGATCTAGAGTGAGTCTCATGCCATTTGGACAAATGGAACATTTTATTTTATTTGAGCAAACGTCCTTTGAGGTCAGAAAAGACCCTGAAGACCAGAGAAGGGTTGCTTTACATCGTTAAAAATCAATGTCCCTATGGTGAAATGAATAGAGTTTTTACTTCCAGAACCCGACTGTTGAACTACAGTCATACAGTAATAGCATGGAAAGGGATGAATGAATGTGGATAGCAGCTCAGATCATTTATTCTTGGATTTGGATTTGATAAGAAATGTTTGAGTTCATATTGAGATCTGCTCTTTTGATTGCAGACTTTTGGCCAATCTGAGGCTGAGCACAGTCTGAGATATTGTTGCGATCTGTAAAACTCCACATGTCATATTTCTGGAGTCTATCTCAGAAGAAAAACGGTAAGCAGGAGAATTCAAGATATTAGGAATATGGCATGACGGTCAGAGTGCAATATGGTATTCTCTAGCCGTTTAGTGTATTGGTTGTACACTCGTTATTGTGGTGCATTGTGGGATTGAATGAGTGCACTCAACAATGTCCATCATGGTTTCTGACACCACTACAAATGGCTGTCTCCTCAAATATTGTCCTATTTAAAGGGGTCATGAACTGAGAAATCAAATTTTCCTTGAGCTTTTGACATGTCATCATACTATAATAATATCCTTTACGTTCTAAATATAATACCATAGATCTAAATATGATGCTATAATCAACACTTTTCATTATTAGTGAACCTTGAGAGCTGTAATAATAAAAACGTGCTAAAAGTTTTCCAGAGAGCTTCATGTGTAACACTATTTTTTTTAATGTATTTGCTATTTTATATGCAAAGATATCAGCCAATCACAGCAGTGTGCGTTTACACTGAAGTCTCACAGCAGCCAATCACAGCAGTGGGCGTTTACATTGAAGTCTCACAGCAGCCAATCACAGCAGTGTGCGTTTACACTGAAGTCTCACAGCAGCCAATCACAGCAGTGGGCGTTTACATTGAAGTCTCACAGTAGCCAATCATAGCAGTGGGCGTTTACACTGAAGTCTCACAGTAGCCAATCACAGCAGTGGGCGTTTACACTGAAGTCTCACAGCGGCCAATTACAGCAGTGGGCGTTTACACTGAAATCTCACAGCAGCCAATCACAGCAGTGGGCGTTTACACTGAAGTCTCACAGTAGCCAATCACAGCAGTGGGCGTTTACACTGAAGTCTCCCAGCAGCCAATCACAGCAGTGGGCGTTTACACTGAAATCTCACTGCAGCCAATCACAGCAGTGTGCGTTTACACTGAAGTCTCCCAGCAGCCAATCACAGCAGTGGGCGTTTGCACTGAAATCTCACAGCAGCCAATCACAGCAGTGGGCGTTTGCACTGAAATCTCACAGCAGCCAATCACAGCAGTGGGCGTTTACACTAATGTCTCACAGTAGCCAATCATAGCAGTGGGCGTTTACACTGAAGTCTCACAGCAGCCAATCACAGCAGTGGGCGTTTACATTGAAGTCTCACAGTAGCCAATCATAGCAGTGGGCGTTTACACTGAAGTCTCACAGTAGCCAATCACAGCAGTGGGCGTTTACACTGAAGTCTCACAGTGGCCAATTACAGCAGTGGGCGTTTACACTGAAATCTCACAGCAGCCAATCACAGCAGTGGGCGTTTACACTGAAATCTCACAGTAGCCAATCACAGCAGTGTGCGTTTACACTGAAGTCTCACAGCAGCCAATCACAGCAGTGTGCGTTTACACTGAAGTCTCACAGCAGCCAATCACAGCAGTGGGCGTTTACACTGAAATCTCACAGTAGCCAATGACAGCAGTGTGCGTTTACACTGAAGTCTCCCAGCAGCCAATCACAGCAGTGGGCGTTTACACTGAAATCTCACAGTAGCCAATCACAGCAGTGGGCGTTTACACTGAAGTCTCACAGCAGCCAATCACAGCAGTGTGCGTTTACACTGAAGTCTCACAGCAGCCAATCACAGCAGTGGGCGTTTACACTGAAATCTCACAGTAGCCAATCACAGCAGTGTGCGTTTACACTGAAGTCTCACAGTAGCCAATCACAGCAGTGTGCGTTTACACTGAAGTCTCACAGTAGCCAATGACAGCAGTGTGCGTTTACACTGAAGTCTCCCAGCAGCCAATCACAGCAGTGGGCGTTTACACTGAAATCTCACAGCAGCCAATCACAGCAGTGGGCGTTTACACTAATGTCTCACAGTAGCCAATCATAGCAGTGGGCGTTTACACTGAAGTCTCACAGCAGCCAATCACAGCTGTGGGCGTTTACACTAATGTCTCACAGTAGCCAATCACAGCAGTGGGCGTTTACACTGAAGTCTCCCAGCAGCCAATCACAGCAGTGGGCGTTTACACTGAAATCTCACTGCAGCCAATCACAGCAGTGGGCATTTACACTGAAGTCTCACAGCAGCCAATCACAGCAGTGTGCGTTTACACTGAAGTCTCCCAGCAGCCAATCACAGCAGTGGGCATTTACACTGAAGTCTCACAGCAGCCAATCACAGCAGTGTGCGTTTACACTGAAGTCTCACAGCAGCCAATCACAGCAGTGTGCGTTTACACTGAAATCTCACTGCAGCCAATCACAGCAGTGGGCATTTACACTGAAGTCTCACAGCAGCCAATCACGGCAGTGGGCGTTTACACTGAAGTCTCACAGCGGCCAATCACAGCAGTGGGCGTTTACACTGAAGTCTCACAGCGGCCAATCACAGCAGTGGGCGTTTACACTGAAGTCTCACAGCAGCCAATCACAGCAGTGGGCGTTTACACTGAAGTCTCACAGCGGCCAATCACAGCAGTGGGCGTTTACACTGAAATCTCACAGCAGCCAATCACAGCAGTGGGCGTTTACTCTGAAGTCTCACAGTAGCCAATCATAGCAGTGGGCGTTTACACTGAAGTCTCACAGCGGCCAATCACAGCAGTGGGCGTTTACACTGAAGTCTCACAGTAGCCAATCATAGCAGTGGGCGTTTACACTGAAGTCTCACAGCGGCCAATCACAGCAGTGGGCGTTTACACTGAAGTCTCACAGCAGCCAATCACAGCAGTGGGCGTTTACACTGAAGTCTCACAGCGGCCAATTACAGCAGTGGGCGTTTACACTGAAATCTCACAGTAGCCAATCATAGCAGTGGGCGTTTACACTGAAGTCTCACAGCGGCCAATCACAGCAGTGGGCGTTTACACTGAAGTCTCACAGCAGCCAATCACAGCAGTGGGCGTTTACACTGAAGTCTCACTGCAGCCAATTACAGCAGTGTGTGTTTACACTGAAGTCTCACAGCAGCCAATCACAGCAGTGGGCGTTTACACTGAAATCTCACAGCAGCCAATCACAGCAGTGGGCGTTTACACTGAAGTCTCCCAGCAGCCAATCACAGCAGTGGGCATTTACACTGAAGTCTCCCAGCAGCCAATTACAGCAGTGGGCGTTTACACTGAAGTCTCACAGCAGCCAATCACAGCAGTGGGCGTTTACACTGAAGTCTCCCAGCAGCCAATCACAGCAGTGGGTGTTTACACTGAAGTCTCACAGCAGCCAATTACAGCAGTGGGTGTTTACACTGAAGTCTCCCAGCAGCCAATTACAGCAGTGGGTGTTTACACTGAAGTCTCACAGCAGCCAATTACAGCAGTGGGTGTTTACACTGAAGTCTCCCAGCAGCCAATCACAGCAGTGGGCGTTTACACTGAAGTCTCCCAGCAGCCAATCACAGCAGTGGGTGTTTACACTGAAGTCTCCCAGCAGCCAATTACAGCAGTGGGCGTTTACACTGAAGTCTCACAGCAGCCAATCACAGCAGTGGGCGTTTACACTGAAGTCTCCCAGCGGCCAATCACAGCAGTGGGTGTTTACACTAATGTCTCACAGTAGCCAATCACAGCAGTGGGCGTTTACACTGAAGTCTCCCAGCAGCCAATCACAGCAGTGGGCATTTACACTGAAGTCTCACTGCAGCCAATCACAGCAGTGGGCGTTTACACTGAAGTCTCCCAGCAGCCAATCACAGCAGTGGGCATTTACACTGAAGTCTCCCAGCAGCCAATTACAGCAGTGGGCGTTTACACTGAAGTCTCACAGCAGCCAATCACAGCAGTGGGCGTTTACACTGAAGTCTCCCAGCAGCCAATCACAGCAGTGGGCATTTACACTGAAGTCTCACTGCAGCCAATCACAGCAGTGTGCGTTTACACTGAAGTCTCACAGCAGCCAATCACAGCAGTGGGCGTTTACACTGAAGTCCCACAGCAGCCAATCACAGCAGTGGGCGTTTACACTGAAGTCTCCCAGCAGCCAATCACAGCAGTGGGCGTTTACACTGGAGTCTCAAAGCAGACACGCCCCTTCAAACAGAGTGTTCCGATCAGAGGCTAAAATCAGGGTAGGAAAAGTGCCTTTATCTTCTAAATTATGACCCTTTTTGATGTAAAAATCATACTAAAATTATAAGTGCACCCTAGGAAACATTATAAAACAATGCAGTTCATGACCTCTTTAAGGGCATGGGTGGTGATTTTGGACACAGCCCATGATCTTCACATTCTGACGCTAACATGGCACAGCTGATGTCAGGTCAGTGTAAATGGCCATGTGTGTATGCATCCCCTCCTCTTGTTCCAGATTGTGACCCTGGTGAGCATTGTGGGTAATCCGTATCCAGTCGCAGTGACGTTTCAATCTGGGCTTGCGTGCTGATGGATTTATTACGGAACTGTCAAATCTATTTCTCTCTCTCTCTTTATCCCCTCCTGTTTACAGTGCGTTTTCACCCTCGCTGACCTTTATCAGTGGAGAAGAAACAATCATCAATCCAAACTCATACCAGAAATATGAAGCATATGTTCAGTTTACTCTTAACGTTGGAAAGAGCATCATAATCTCCATGATATGGATACACAAAATACTGTGGTGGAAAAAAAACAATTCAAAATGTCTGAATGCCATTGCATTAGATCAGGGGTGGTGAACTCCGGTCCTGCAGTCCAAAAGGGTTGTACCTCATCTCTTAAAGGTCCCGTTCTTCGTGTCTTTTTGAAGCTTTGATTGTGTTTACAGTGTGCAATATAACGTGTGTTCATGTTTCACGTGTAAAAAAAAACAGTATTTTTAACACAATTTACTCATCTGTACACCACTGTTTTCACTGTCCTAAAAACAGCTGATGACTTCCTTGTTCTATGAAGTCCCTCCTTCAGAAACACGTAACGAGTTCTGATTGTGCCAGCGGTTCCTGTGTTGTGATTCGACAGCAGCTTAGCGCACATGGAAAGGTCACGCCTCTTAACGGGAGATGTATGCACTTAATGATCTCTACAGCGTCCCTGTGAAAGCCAAACAAAGGTGATTTGACTCCGGGATGAAAATAACAGCGTCTCGACGACATGGCGACAAACGCACTGAAACGCAACACTTCCTTTTCTCCACGCGACACGTCCTCTTCTCCACGTGGGACAGCAACAAGACCACGCCCCCTTTTTTCACGTATTCTTGTGGGCGGAGGTTAGTCTGTTCTACTGTCCTACTGACGTCATTTATGAAGGAAGTACCAGGATGTAGTCCAAGCCAGCCGTTCACTGTAGGCTTTGAAAGGGAACTTCTGTTAAATAAAATATCTCGCTTGGCATTGAACTTTGAGCTTTATAATTTTACAGGTATTATTTATGCTCTAACAGCAACATTACACACTAACTAAAGTTTGAACAATGGGATCACGAAGAACGGGACCTTTAATGAGTCATGGGTGTGTTTTGGGCGTAACGTGCACTGTAAAAAACACAAATTGAAAAAAGTTGAATAGACTAATTTTGTTTTGTTGGTTCAGCAAAAATCCACACTGTAAAAATCTCGTACAACAAAAAAAATCTTAGTACTAATTTCCCCTAGCTTTTTCTTGTTGACTCAACTTTTGTAAATAACAGTTATATGAACTGAAAATAAGTTGTCTGTGACACATTTTTTAGTTGACTCAACTTGACATTATTTGTTTTCTGGAGAGATGCCACTATTCTGCAACAAATCTTTTGTAGTTGAGCCAATTCAACAATTTGTGTCTATTGGAAACAGAAGTTCTCATTAAGAATTAAAAGGTTCAGATGTAGAATTTTTTATTGAAAATGTTTGGTCACCATTTTGGTGATGAGCGTTTCCTTTAGTTGGGCAGTTTGACTTCAACTGTGCCTGACAGAAGAATGTATTTTTCTGAGGTGTTTCTTACAGCAACACCAGATCGGTTTAGATAATGTCTGTCCACACAATCATTCAATTGGAATGATTTTAATCGGAATGACATAAAAGTGTGCATGTAAATGGGGCTACTGTTTCTTAAATCATTGCATGCATGTTTCTAATGGATAAAGGAATCTAAGAGAAGATAAAGGAAATTATATAAGCCATTTAGCTCCATTCACATGCACTTTTTGGTGAAAAAATGCCCTTCCTGTCGACTTCAAAACGACCATTCTCTTTTGAAGCTCTGAGCTGCCTGACAGTCACATCAGTGCTGTGACAGTTTAGCTGTGACAAATATCTGCATACAGGCTCGAATGAAGCGTGTGGATGGAGAAACAGACAGATACACAGGATAGCTGCCTTTATTTACCTCTCTACAAGGAGTGTTATCAACCATGATCAAGCAATTCTACTTTTTTTTTTGTTGAACAAAATTATAAACGTCACTGGACATTTTTTTGCTCAATATAATTTCTTATTATCCTCATTATTTATATAAAATAAAATAAAAATTCATTAGGTGATTCAACCTATTAGATCATGTCTTAAATTAATTTAATATAAGTATAATTACAAATAAGTGGAAAGCTATTAAACTCATTGGAGCTTTTGAATCTAGACTAAAAACACATCTCTTTACTATGGCAAACACATAAAACAGTTTTTTTTTTCCAATTAAATGATTGTTAGGCTGCATTAGCTGGGTCAGCCGGAACCGGGAACACTTCCCATAACACCTGATGTACACGTTACATCATAAAAAGAATGCCATCTACGCTAATGTTAGTCTCTCTGTTTATCCCGAGGTTTACTGCAGTCAGCCGTATCCGGGCCGTATCCAGATCAGATGGTGGACCTGCGTCTAGACATGGCCAACGCATCCCTGACGTGTCTGCAGAGACCGTGTCAATTAGACTCGCCCTGAAATTACCTCATCGACATGTCATCCTCAATAAACCCGGCGTGATGACTCCGATCTTTCGAATATTCCGATCTAATAATTGCCTCATCGACACGACATCCTCAATAAACCTGTCTCCGGCGTGATGACTCTGATCTTTCGTATTTTCCGATCTAATAATTGCCTCATCGACACGCATCCTCAATAAACCCGTCTCCGGTGTGATGACTCTGATCTTTCAAATATTCCTATTTAATAATTGCCTCATCGACACAACATCCTCAATAAACCCGTCTCCGGCGTGATGACTCTGATCTTTCCAATATTCCTATTTAATAATTGCCTCATCGGCACGGCATCCTCAATAAACCCGTCTCTGGCGTGATGACCCTAATCTTTCGAATATTCCTATTTAATAATTGCCTCATCGATGCGGCATCATCAATAAACCCGTCTCCGGTGTGATGACGCCGATCTTTCGAATATTGCTATCTAATAATTGCCTCATCGACACGACATCCTCAATAAACGTCTCTGCCGTGATGACTCCAATCTTTCGAATATTATTAATTAATAATTACCTCATCAACACGGCATCCTCAATAAACCCGTCTCCGGCGTGATGACTCTGATCTTTCGAATATTCCTATTTAATAATTGCCTCATCGACACGACTTCCTCAATAAACCCGTCACTGCTGTGATGACTCCGATCTTCCGAATATTCTTATTTAATAATTGCCTTATCGACACGACTTCCTCAATAAACCCGTCTCTGCCGTGATGACTCCGATCTTTCGAATATTCCTATTTAATAATTGCCTCATCGACACGACATCCTCAATAAACCCGTCACTGCCGTGATGACTCCGATCTTCCGAATATTCTTATTTAATAATTGCCTCATCGACACGGCATTAGATGATAACATGTGAAAATGAGTGGCATTGTGTGCAACGTGCAATATACCATTAAAATAAATGTCTCTCATTTTGAGCACATTTTCAGCAAAACCCTTCTCAGAAATGTGTTGGCCTTTAAATAAATCAAACAAGAGATGCAATGACGTTCAGATGTTAAGTCTCAAACGATTCAATTTAAACAATTGCTCTGCCATGACGAGAATGTCATGCATTTTCTAAACTAAACAATGCCTGAATTAAAGCTTGCAAAACTAAAAACGTTTGTGCACCTTTGTAGCGTTATATAAATTCCACTTTATACCTCAATTAAAAGAAAGAAGTATTGACGTGATAAATTGACAAGAACATTGGCCTTTAAATAAAACAATAGATAGTTTCAAATCTATGCATTGACGTTCAGTCTCTTCAAACAATTGCTCCGCCATTACATTAGCAAGAGGCAAACCTTGCAGCAATGTGGAGAATGTCACGCTTATTGTCATAAACATGCCTGATCAAAACAATGCCAGAAATAAAGCTTGCATAGCTAACAACATTTGTACACTTATATAGAGCAGGGTTTTGAGTCTTGGGGCCCTATTTTAATGATCTGAGCACGGCGTGTCCGAATCCACTTTGCTAGTTTAACGGTGGAAAAAAACAGTTGGCACTCCAGGCACATGGTCCAAAAGGGTTGTACCTCATCTCTTAATGAGTCATGGGTGTGTTTTGGGCGTAACGTGCACTGTAAAAAACACAAATTGAAAAAAGTTGAAAAGACTAATTTTGTTTTGTTGGTTCAGCAAAAATCCACACTGTAAAAATCTCGTACAACAAAAAAAATCTTAGTACTAATTTCCCCTAGCTTTTTCTTGTTGACTCAACTTTTGTAAATAACAGTTATATGAACTATAAATAAGTTGTCTGTGACACATTTTTTAGTTGACTCAACTTGACATTATTTGTTTTCTGGAGAGATGCAACTATTCTGCAACAAATCTTTTGTAGTTGAGCCAATTCAACAATTTGTGTCTATTGGAAACAGAAGTTCTCATTAAGAATTAAAAGGTTCAGATGTAGAATTTTTTATTGAAAATGTTTGGTCACCATTTTGGTGATGAGCGTTTCCTTTAGTTGGGCAGTTTGACTTCAACTGTGCCTGACAGAAGAATGTATTTTTCTGAGGTGTTTCTTACAGCAACACCAGATCGGTTTAGATAATGTCTGTCCACACAATCATTCAATTGGAATGATTTTAATCGGAATGACATAAAAGTGTGCATGTAAATGGGGCTACTGTTTCTTAAATCATTGCATGCATGTTTCTAATGGATAAAGGAATCTAAGAGAAGATAAAGGAAATTATATAAGCCATTTAGCTCCATTCACATGCACTTTTTGGTGAAAAAATGCCCTTCCTGTCGACTTCAAAACGACCATTCTCTTTTGAAGCTCTGAGCTGCCTGACAGTCACATCAGTGCTGTGACAGTTTAGCTGTGACAAATATCTGCATACAGGCTCGAATGAAGCGTGTGGATGGAGAAACAGACAGATACACAGGATAGCTGCCTTTATTTACCTCTCTACAAGGAGTGTT
Organism: Romanogobio albipinnatus; assembly: GCA_023566225.1. Classification (NCBI taxonomy): domain Eukaryota; kingdom Metazoa; phylum Chordata; class Actinopteri; order Cypriniformes; family Gobionidae; genus Romanogobio; species Romanogobio albipinnatus. The sequence continues at coordinate 47,102,212 of CM042248.1, forward strand.
ATCAACCATGATCAAGCAATTCTACTTCTTTTTTTGTTGAACAAAATTATATACGTCACTGGACATTTTTTTGCTCAATATAATTTCTTATTATCCTCATTATTTATATAAAATAAAATAAACATTCATTAGGTGATTCAACCTATTAGATCATGTCTTAAATTAATTTAATATAAGTATAATTACAAATAAGTGGAAAGCTATTAAACTCATTGGAGCTTTTGAATCTAGACTAAAAACACATCTCTTTACTATGGCAAACACATAAAACAGTTTTTTTTTTTTCCAATTAAATGATTGTTAGGCTGCATTAGCTGGGTCAGCCGGAACCGGGAACACTTCCCATAACACCTGATGTACACGTTACATCATAAAAAGAATGCCATCTACGCTAATGTTAGTCTCTCTGTTTATCCCGAGGTTTACTGCAGTCAGCCGTATCCAGATCAGATGGTGGACCTGCATCTGGACATGACCAACGCATCCCTGATGTGTCTGCAGAGACCGTGTCAATTAGACTCGCCCTGAAATTAACTCATCGACATGTCATCCTCAATAAACCCGTCTCTGCCGCGATGACTCCGATCTTTCGAATATTCCTATTTAATAATTGCCTCATCGACACGGCATCCTCAATAAACCCGTCTCCGGTGTGATGACGCCCAATCTTTCGAATATTCCGATCTAATAATTGCCTCATCGACACGGCATCCTCAATAAACCCGACTCCAGCGTGATGACTCTGATCTTTCAAATATTCCTATTTAATAATTGCCTCATCGACACGACATCCTCAATAAACCCGTCTCCGGTGTGATGACTCTGATCTTTCAAATATTCCTATCTAATAATTGCCTCATCGACACGACATCCTCAAAAAACCGTCTCTGCCGTGATGACTCTGATCTTTCCAATATTCCTATTTAATAATTGCCTCATCGGCACGGCATCCTCAATAAACCCGTCTCCGGCGTGATGACCCTGATCTTTCGAATATTCCTATTTAATAATTGCCTCATCGACACGGCATCCTCAATAAACCAGTCTCCAGCGTGATGACTTCGATCTTTCAAATATTCCTATCTAATAATTGCCTCATTGACACGGCATCCTCAATAAACAGGTCTCCAGCGTGATGACTCTGATCTTTCAAATATTCCTATTTAATAATTGCCTCATCGACGCGGCATCATCAATAAACCCGTCTCCGGTGTGATGACGCCGATCTTTCGAATATTCCTATCTAATAATTGCCTTATCGACACGACATCCTCAATAAACCCGTCTCTGCCGTGATGACTCCGATCTTTCGAATATTCTTAATTAATAATTACCTCATCAACACGGCATCCTCAATAAACCCGTCTCCGGCGTGATGACTCCGATCTTAAGAATATTCCTATTTAATAATTGCCTCATCGACACGGCATCCTCAATAAACCCGTCTCCGGCGTGATGATTCCGATCTTTCGAATATTCCTACTTAATAATTGCCTCATCGACATGACATCCTCAATAAACTCGTCTCTGCCATGATGACTCCGATCTTTCGAATATTCTAATTTAATAATTGCCTCATTGACATGGCATCCTCAATAAACCCGCCTGCGGCGTGATGACTCCGATCTTAAGAATATTCCTATTTAATAATTGCCTCATCGACACGGCATCCTCAACAAACCCATCTCCCTGGCGTGATGACTCTGATCTTTCGAATTTTCCTATTTAATAATTGCCTCATCGACACGGCATCCTCAATAAACCCGTCTCCGGCGTGATGACTCCGATCTTTCAAATATTCCTATTAAATAATTGTTTAATCGACACAGCATCCTCAATAAACCCATCTCCGGTGTGATGAGAGAATGGAGAGTCCCCATAAAATATGAAAACACATGATTTGATTGTGGATTTTCCCTGAAGGATCTCTGTGGAAAAGGAAATCACTGTGACATGACCTGATAAATGCACCTCCACAAACGTGCTATAGAAAAAACACGAGATTATTGAGAGAGCTGCCCTCCATCTCATTTGGCTCTTTCCTTCTAGTATCTTTAAATGCAAATCAAAAATGCACATGTTTAGGCATGTGTGCATTTAATTTTCTGAAGTGGCTCGAGTTTTTGAAGTGTTTCATTACTATCAAATATTCAATATATATTGTCCAGTCATAAGCACAGCCATGGTTGCAAATCCTAAGGATTAAACTTTGAACCATATAGAGTTCATGCAAACACGCATACACATATGGAAATCATCATGTTGAGCCTTTACATCTAAAGTAGGACAATAATAAATGAATCTTCCACATCAGGCCACATCTTTAATGGCTTCATAAAGGAAAATTCCAATGATGAATCAATGATTTTGATGACATCACTCTGCACTTCAGCTTTCTGTCCAATCAAATGCTCTCTAGAATCTGAAGCCCCTACATTATAAATAGACACTGAAGCTGTGGCTGAAATCTACATGGCACATTGTGCACTATATAGGGCATAGGGAACGATTCAGACAGTGTAATGCTTTCCATTGGGGTGACGGAACAAGAGCACAGAGCAGATCATGTGATCGAGTCGGCGCAGAACAGAAAACGTATCGGACCCGTTTGAATTCTGCACAGAGTGATGATTTTTAAAGTGATATGGAGGAGATCAGGAGGGAACTGCGGATTTATCGAGGTCAACGACTCAAGCTGTGATATAAACTAAACGCTATTGGCTGTTTAAAAAAATGGGAGGAGCTTTTCTATATGTCCCACCCAGTCTTCCTGTTTCAGTGGAAATTACATCAACACATTGAATAATGCAACTCATCATCCGTCCGCCATCCATTCACACCAACGTTTTTTGACCAATTTTCAAAGCCGCACCCGCCCACCATCCGCTGATTGTTTTAAGAAAGCTTGTTATTTTATTCAAGCGTTCTTTCTTTTTGCAAAAAAATAAAGTGCAATAGGCATTCAAGCTGCACTATGTAACCGTCCGCTAGAGGTCGCCTATTCAAAACAAAGGCGTAGTTTGATGACGCCAAGTTTGAGCACAGAATCTTGGGACATGTGGTCTTCACCTCACAGCCGGTGGAAGAGAATCGGGATAGGACTCGGGCAGAAATCATGTTAATGGATGTGATTATTAACGTTACTGTAGTATGAAGCAGAGCAGGAGTTGAGCAAGGCCGCTGGAGCGATTGTTAATAAGATTAACGCAACACGCCTTGCGAGCAGCGGGACTTTTATTATGCCACAGTCGCCGGTGCCACTTCCGCTTTTCCGGTCATGAGTATGAGGTAACACAGCTCTGTTTATCATATTAGACACATCTGAGTGTGTTAAATGATGTTATGACGTTACTCTCGGCGGCTGCTATGACACTTGTTCACACTGCAGTGAGAGTAAAGCGTTTCTGCAAAATAAAACCAGAAACCGAGGGGAACGCAGATATGATGCCATTAACAGGCGACTCCCTCACACGTCCCGGTTCCTTTGGTTAAAATAGCAATTTCTCACGATTTACAAATAGTTGGAAACATTTGGGATATTGTAAATACTCAACTGAACAAATGATATAACACTGGCCTAGTGGTTTCTGGATATTTTACTGACATTGTTTTACATAGTGCACCTTTAATTAGTAGTGAACTAAATAGCAGCATGTTGAAATGACGTGCCAAATTGCGTTTTTTATTACAATGATAAAATTGTACAGTAGCCTATTCAGGTAAGGTCAGGTTTGCCGATGTGTGTTTAATTTAGGCTATTTATTTATTTTTGTCCCTATGCGCCAATCGGAGACAGAGTTCACTGCTGATATTCTGGGGATGCAATATTCATAGCCAATAGGCTATAAAAAGGACTTTAGCCTTTAAATATCTTTGCTGCATTGGATCAGTATCCTTTCTATAACAGGCAAGAGCTTTCTAGCATCGTGGCTCGTTTCACCAGCGCTTTGCATCGCCCCATAGACCTTAAAACAAGTAGCGGATGGCGGGCGGTTGCGGCTTTGAAAATTGGTCAAAAAACGTTGGTGCGGGTGTATGGTGGACGGATGATGAGTTTTGTGATGCGGTTGCGGATTAAATAATAGGATGTATATGTTTAAATTTATATTTATGCATTTGGCAGACACTTTTATCCAAAGCGAATTACAGTGCCCTTATTACAGGGACAATCCCCCTGGAGCAACATGGAGTAAAGTGCCTTGCTCAAGGACACACTGGTGGTGACCGCTGGGATCGAACCAGCAACCTTCTGCATATCAGTTCCATGGTTTAACCCACTGGACCACCATCTCACGTATAACAGCCCATTCGCGCATCTCTAGCACACACTCTATAGACCCTTTTACTGTTTGTACACAATGATGACGTAGCAACGTATGCACGCGCATTTTGGCAACAAACTATTGCGAGAATCAGCAGCTTGTCAAGCTACGTGAGCAGATTAAGAAACACAGACAGAGAAAGTTATTTTAAAAAATTGATTTTATCAAATGGTATTCAGCTACCAGATCCGTGTACTATAGTGGAGTGGATAGAAGATGTTAGCAGATGGCCAAATATACAGTGGCCGGATATATATATATATATACGTATTTAGTTGAGAAACCGAACGTGTACACCCGAGAGAAATTACGAGCATATAAATCACTGGATGCTTATGAATACGTTGTCTGTGGGCATGTACAGAACTTCAAATACCATGACATAGATTCAGATTTTTGTGTTAAAATCAGAAATTCTCCCTAGTCAAAGACAAGGACACATGACAACGATGAGGCTTGGGTTATTTACAATAACAACCCCAATAATAGATTTATATATATATATATATATATATATATATATATATATATATATATATATATATATAGGCCCCAAATATTATCTTTGTGGGATTAAACAAGAATTCACACACGCATTTACACACTCAAATAAAATAACAGACGCAGACGTCACGGCATAAAACAGACGCAAATCCAGTGTTGCCAAGTCCTCGGTTTTGGACTACTTCATCACTGTTGCCGCGAGCTGTTTTTCATGTCCGCGGGTTGAAGCGACCCCAATTATATGATATTTAGCCCCGGGAATGCCAATTTTAGTAGGCAACCATGCCAAAAAAAACACATATTTAACCCCCCCCCCCCCAACTGCGATTTTTACTGGAGATGCCCCCCTGAAACTGGGCTTGTTTTGAGTAGCAATTAGGCGGGTTTTGTTGTGAAAACCTGGCAACCCTGAATGTCACGTTCATTGAGAGGAATGAGTGAAGAGAAAGTCAATTGTGTATGGCGTTCCGAAGGGTTCTTTAATATGACTTTGCAACATGCACTCGTCTCAATAAACGTGTCGTCTGGGTCTGCCGAAAGTCATATTAAAGAACCCTTCGGAACGCCATAATAATCAACCAACGAGAGAACCACGTCCTCACAGCATAACGCGAGCATTTTTTATTATGTCTGAAACGGCCGTGATCCTGTCGGAATCCTATAAAACTTAAGCCCATTGGTGGAATATCGATTAGTGCAACCGAAAACGCAACAGCCAGACATTTTGATGCTGGGAAACCGCTTTGATAAACTTTCGGAGTTGCTAACACGTTAGAACCACTGGGGAACAACACCACTTCCGTTGCCAAAATGCGCGCGCAACTATTTGATCACGTGGGCTGTAAAAGGGTCTATTTTAATTGATCAATGACTTCCATTTCAGTCTGGTCCTCACACAAAGCCATCGTATGACATAAGTTTAGTTGCATGAATCGCAGTTATGATGCTTTTATGCTTCCGGGTCCTTTTGAAGCTTGAAAGCTTCAGTCCCCATTACAGAGGAAACAAGTTTGGGTCAACATGATGATGAAAAAAAAAGACAGATTTTTGTGTGAAATGACACCAACTGAACAGAGCTTTACCTGCAGCCTGTGTTATTTTTCACAACTGTAGAACTGACCAGTGCAAATGGGGGTTTCATAACATGACATATCATAACATATCACAATGCCGAAACAAATGCAGCACACACCGTTCACACGCGTCACTCAAGACAGGCTCTGAAATAGTTTTCAATGGCTCTAGTGCATTGAATGGTTGACATGATTGATGTAAAGAATATAGGCTATCAAGGAACAAAAACAAATTTGATATATTGAAAGAAATATTATTGATTTGACAGCACTGACTTTGACCCACTGCTGTGAGACTTCAGTGGAAAAGCCCACTGCTGTGATTGGCTGCTGTGAGACTTCAATGGAAATGCCCGCTGCTGTGAGACTTCAGTATCTATTCGATATATATTGAAAAATGTATATTTTTGACAACGCGGTTAGTTTATTATTTCAGATGCCTTTTTAAAATACTACAATTGAAAATGTATATACTATATATAAAATTCAACCGCCAAAGCGGCTGTAGGAGTGACTCGCCACTGCTGAAATACACACACATTTGGTGGGTTGGCGGGTGTTAATGTCAGGCCCTGGCTATTTAAGTAAATGTGTCTTTCTACATTAGATGGACACATATGGATACAAATGTTTAATTATAGACAATTGCGACAATTGCATAGGCAAATTTTATTTGCGTTACAAATAATCTAAAAAGCTAAAATGTCATAATTGTAAGCATGAACGCATGAAACAAGTGACTAGCACTAGCACTAGCATCTGAATGGAGTAAGATTGCCTGTTAAACAGTTTCCAAAGGCCATAAGCCACTAGATTATGGAAATGCGTCATATCTGCATGTTTTGATTAGATGTGCTCATCTGCCAAGAACTTTAAATCAGATTTACTGGCTTTCACAATGCCCTGGGAGATATTCATCAACACTAGGCTCAAGAAATAATAAAAGAGCTGTGTCATTCAGTTGCCAGCTAAACCAGAGGTCCCCGGTGTTTTTTTATTTCTTGGGAAAGACATGCATAAATGAAGAAGAAAGGGTAATATTCAACAATTTGGACGTGGAGCTGCATTGAGATTCCTATATCTATGGGATTAAACCATATGAGGCCTTAAGAATTAACATACCAATAGAAAAGTTTGCCAAGAACAAGAATCATATTTAAAATCATATCAAGATATCTTTAATACTTCTTGAGTTACTGGCACACAAACTTGGGGAAAAGCACAGAATTGTTAGCGTAGAGGGAAACAATATACATTTTTAGTTTCATTTAGTTTCAAAACGAAAAAAATTATTCACTGTTTGCAAAGTTACCCACATTTGGTTTTCGACCATTGAAAATGTGTACAATTTAACCATGTATTGGAGCCAAATTGAGATCTCTGGTATTAAACCTATAGGGCATCAAAAGGAAAGTGTGTTATGAACCAAAATCAAAAAGGAAATTAATAAATATTTAATACTTGAGTTACAGGTATGGAAACTTTGGGGGAAAACTTGAAAATGGCCTTTTCCCATTTTTGAACTGTCACCGTTGGCATATAATGCAACAAAGATTGCTAAAGTCAACAGATTTTACTGATAGACCCACCAATCTCCGTGTAAAAATGAAATAATAGTGCTGCCATCTTTCTAAAGTCATCTTTTAGTCAGCTGCAAATATGGCTTGACCCTTGGCTTGAAAATTCTAACAAAAGGTTTTACAGTGGTTTACAGTAGTATCAGATGTACTTAAAAACATACTAAAAGTTTACCAAAGTTTGACTCGGGTCATGCCGTCAGGTCCTTAAAATGACCATTGCTCCTTTGTATTCCTCCTAGACCACACGCTAAAAAATGCTGGGTTAAAAATAACCCAAGTTGGGTTGAAAATGGACTAACCCAGCAATTGGGTTGTTTTAACCCAGTGGTTGGGTTAAATGTTTGCTTAAAACAACCCAATTGCTGGGTTAGTCCATTTTCAACCCAACTTGGGTTATTTTTAACCCAGCATTTTTTAGAGTGCAGTAATACTGGTGCCTGATGCATGCTTTGGCCATGTAATATTCGAATTAGCATATTTGCATGATAGATAGGTAATTACAAGTACAATTATGTATTAAAGCAATTGGTTACAAGCATATTTATGTGAAAAATAAGTACATTTTCCCTTAAGTAATTGCATATTTCTCCTTTCTCATATTGTTTTGCCTAGTGTTGGTGGTTTCTGTGGTTCATAACCCTTCTTTTGATTCCAATAAAGAATAAATTCATTAGAATTGTGTGGTACTGTAATATTAGCCAAAACAGGGCTGCCACGTGAAAGGCTCAGTACTTTTTTTTTTGTGTGTGTTTTTTTTTTTCATATGTACTTTTATATTTTTTTATTTATTCAAATCTTTTTCTATTTTCTTTAGTTGTTTCCTCTTATTCTGGTTTAATTATTATTTTTTTTAATACTTTTTTGCATTTTGACCTTCACTAGATTTACCATTATTCATCACACTCTTCCTCCCATAGAGGTTGATCATAGTGATTCTCCCAATTCCCAACTTGACATGGTCCACAAGCAGGCATGCATGATAGTCCATATGCCCTGCAACTACACAATTACAGTAGGTCATCTGCAGGAGGCTTTCTGGGGCAGCAGTCTTACTGGTCATAACTGGCAGGAACCGGTTGTCCACCAGTTTCCATCCCCAATCCACTACCAGCTATCCTTCAGAGAACACATTTCTAAGACAGCTCGCTCATGCCGGTTTGCACTCCACAACATCAGGAAGATTAGACCGTTCCTGACAGAGAACGCAACACAGCTTCTTGTCCAGGCCCTGGTTATTTCTAGACTTGACTATTGCAATGCGCTTCTGGTTGGACTCCCCTCTTGTGCGATCCAATCACTTCGAATGATCCAGAATGCAGCAGCACGTCTTGTCTTCAACGAGCCCAAAAGGACCCACGTCACACCTCTCTTCATCTCTCTGCACTGGCTACCACTCGCTGCTCGCATCAAGTTTAAGGCGCTGACCCTTGCATACAGAGCCACCACACGCTCAGCTCCGACTTACTTTGACCCCATTCTACAAATCCACACCCCAACCAGAAGCCTTCTCTCAGCAAAGGAACGACGTCTTGTGGTACCATCACAGAGGGGGAAAAAATCCCTTTCCAGAACATTTTCATTCAACGTTCCCAGCTGGTGGAACGATCTTCCCAACACCATCCGTAACGCAGAATCATTGACATCATTCAAAAATCAACTTAAAACTCTGCTCTTCCGTGAGCACTTAACCTCATTAAAATATTTTTTTTTTTTCTTCTTCCCTCCCTACTCTAGCATGAGCTACACTGAGCAATGTACACAGTCTCAGGATTTCAGGCTCTTATTGCGCTTCTCGACTCTTGACCTATCGCTTCATGTTCTCCCAAGTTGTAAGTCGTTGTAAGCGTCTGCTAAATGCATAAATGTAAATGTAAATGTACTGTGTTCATGTCACCTTCCTTTCCAATCCACACCATGATCTGGAAGTAAACTCTTTGGCAGTGGTATTTGGTTGAGGACTCAGTTGGAGGCAGACGTTCGGGGGTAACAAATGATTTGGCGGTAACGACTTTCTTGCTAAAAAGGTTGTAGCGCAAAGAGGCAAGTGAATCGGTACTCCTTCCGCCTAACAACACTGCCATTGACCCCACTGTAATTTGGCATTATATCAAAACTACATTTGTTTAAGCACAGTCTTTCTTATGGTGCGTTCACACCAGATGCGAATGACGTGAATAAATCACGCTATTCAGGCAAAGTTGGACGCTTGAACATTTTGAGTTTACTCGCTTCATTCTCGCGTGAAATTCACTTCACAACAGACGCAAATTCGCGTCATGGGAGGGGCTTCTTCCAGCCGATTGCCTCGTTGCGAAATGGCTGACATGGATTGTTTTAAAATACGGCGAATAAGCTCAATTTGCCAGCTTTAACTAGCTTGTAGTCTCAATAGGGTGAATTCAGGGTGATTGGGACACTTTTTCCAAGTCATCTTTTTATTCCTGTTTCTATAAAGTATATACAGCTCCGGGTATCCACATATGATTTTGTCCTCATTGTTGTCCTAGAGCAAGCTCCTGATTGGTTAACACAGTGCGAATATCTGCCAAAGTTCAGATTTCAGAATTCATGTGAATGAGCGATTGACTTAAACTGCAGTTCATCGACTGGCCACTAGAGACAGACTCCAGAAGGAGCAGAATCTCATTGAGCCCCATGTTAAAATGCCCAACTTTACAGCAGAAAAACACATGTTTACAGTCTGGTACAAATTGTGGTTTTGGTCTATACGGCTAATTTTGCCCTTCATGACGACTGTGAGGGGGGTGAATTTTTTTATAACCCATTAGCTTACATTATATAAAGCCTTAAAGTTCTGCATAATTAAGGGCGTGGCCACTTTGAGTGACAGGTGGATTGCCGTTTGTCTGCTGTCTGTTAGTCCTCACGTCACCTCAGCTCCGCCCACGTCCCGCCTCTTTGCCCATTTTCTGTTATCCGGGAGTGACGCACTGCCAAAATGGCGACGGCCAGCTTGACCCTACTTTACGTTTCAAAACTGCTCTTAAGAATCCTATGGGTGACGTCACGGACACTACGTCCATATTTTTTTACAGTCTATGCTTCAAACCAGTGTTGCCAAGTCCCTGTTGCCACGGGCTATTTTTCAGGTTGAAGCAAACCCACTTATGTGATATTTAGCCCCGGGAATGCAAATTTTAGCAGGCAACCCTGCCAAAAAAACACATATCTTACCCCCCGAACGCAATTTATACCCCACTGAAACGCGGTTGGGCTTGTTTTGGGCTAGTTTTGAGTAAAAATTGGACGGGTTTTGCTGTGAAAACCTGGCAACACTGCTTCAAACAGTGAGATCGCACACAGTACGTGAAAGATGCATTAATGGATCAAAAACGAGTGTTTTTTTTCCCGCTTTGTATGAGTTTCTGAGTTGCATACGTTCTCTTCAATAGATCCTGAGTCTTCACACAAACGCGATTCTTCCACACTGTGAGTGTAACCGCTCTTTACGCCCATTTAACCGACCAAACGGCATATAAAAACTCCACAAAATAAGCCTCAAAAGGCATGCAACAGCATGTTCATAGATATTTTCGATGCAGAGAACATATTGCGAATGGCTGTGCATTTAATTGTCCATTGAATTATAGGTGTCACAGGATATATATGTATTTGTGTAACGGTGAGCTTACAAATCCATGTGTATATTGTGTTGCGTGTAACTTAATGGTCATTTGCAGCGTGCATTTGTGGGAAGCTTTGATGCTTTTAATGAGAGCGAAATAAAATAGTCTGAATCAGAAGCCGTTGATGTGCTGTCCGTCTCCCGGTCTCCCCTTATCCCCCTCCACTCCGCCGCTAAACCACGCCCACTTTTATAGCATTTTTCAAAACTGTGGTGAGAACTGACGGCTGCTGAAACAGGGGGTTCCATGACCCTTTAAATGTAACATTTCACCATAAAAAAACTAAAATAAAGTATATATTTGCTTTAAAAATTATTGTGCATTTAGTTGTAAGTTCAGGATTGAATTCTAGTATACTGCATTTTTATTTCAAATGACCTCATCTGTGTGTGTGTGTCACATGACTTCATCAGGTCACTCGTCAATTCAGTGAAAAACATCAAGTTAATCATGGTTGTTTAAAATCTAATTTTGTGTAAAAATGTCTTACTTTTGACACTATGACCGAATAATCAGTCAAGATGATTCAAAATCATGGCTGACATTATTTCTTCACCAATGGCCTTGGAAAGTGCATTGCATTATAAAAAAAACATGATTGAATTCTACAATTTCTGCCTGTACCTTTTTGTTCTTTCCAGTTTTCATAGGATGCACTGCTTCCCTTCACGTTTATTTATATAGTGCATTATATATTTATATATATGTTTCACATCAGCTTCACATTAATATAACAGTGCTAATGTTGCAAAATTAATCAATTATGAAACGAATTAAGTCCCAGCTGTAAAGCAGCTCTACAAATGATAATAGTGTCATCATCCAGCTCAATTCAGTTCTCATCTGATAGTTTCAATGCAGTTGGTATTGATAATATTACTGAATATTAATTGTCTTTTAAACCCCAAGAAAGAACCATGAACTGCATACAGAAATAAACTGTAATCTGAAGACTTATAATGCATCACGTCAATGAAAACCTTCTCTTTTTCCCACTAATTAATCTCCATGCAATTAAAGTGCTCCGAGCATTCAGTACTCCTTTCCGATTACAGCTTATTTTCAGGATCTTGCTGGTCGCTGAGGTCAGATGCTGGTAAATGGTCTATTTTAGCCAAACGATCCATTGTCAATTAGTCACCAAACCCAAAGCTGAAAGTTCAACAAGCGGCCATGCACAGATTGTAACTGAAGGCAATTATGCTTTACAAGACATATTTTTATGCAAATGATGGCAATTTTAGCCCCAAGAGATCAAGTGAGCATGTGGTCTATTAAACATACTTCCGCAACGTCAGAAATTCACAATGCAAGAGAAATGTTCAGCCATTTGTGCAAGAGGGTCATTTAAAAAGCAGTAAACCCTATAAACTGCATCAAGCAACCTCTAATTTGGTCTCTAATAAAGACCACAGAGTCTTCACATTGATTTTATAATTGATCTAATGCATCTGACGAACACTCAAATGGACATAACCTGGTGGTTTACTTCCATCCTTCATGAGGTAAACAAGTCTCATGGGATATGCAAATTGATGCAAGATTAACAAAAACACAGATGCTAATGGAAGCCTCGCTACCATTTAAATCACCGCATATTTTAGGGTCATTAAATTGTATATTCTGTGATTATGATAGAAAAACAAGCAGTTCAAACAAAGGTTAACAGTGTAAGTAAAATAAAAAATAATAAAACAATAGATACTGCAATGCAGTGACATTCCAAAAGGGATAGTTCACCCAAAAATGAAGAGTTTTGTTTGTCTTCAGAACAAAAAAAATATTTTTGAAGATCTCAGAGACCTTTCTGTCCCTTTATTGACAGCTACGCAACTACCACTTTTCAAAAAGTTCATAAAGATATCGTAAAAATAATCCATATGAATTGAATGGTTTAGTCCAAATTTTCCGAAAAGACAATCGCATTATATGATGAACAGATTGAATTTAGGCTATTATTCACATATAAATATTGATCAGCAAACAAAAACAGAAGCTCAACCGAACCTGCTTGACGCGCGAGAATGAACCTCATTGGTTCTTGCAGAAGCTCAAACGTGATGCGTAACACCAGAATGAACCTCATTGGTTCTTGCAGAAGCTCAAACGTGCTGCGTAACACCAGAATGAACCTCATTGGTTCTTGCAGAAGCTCAAACGTGCTGCATAACACCAGAATGAACCTCATTGGTTCTTGCAGAAGCTCAAACGTGATGCGTAACACGAGAATGAACCTCATTGGTTCTTGCAGAAGCTCAAACGTGCTGCATAACACCAGAATGAACCTCATTGGTTCTTGCAGAAGCTCAAACGTGCTGTGTAACACCAGAATGAACCTCATTGGTTCTTGCAGAAGCTCAAATGTGCTGTGTAACACCAGAATGAACCTCATTGGTTCTTGCAGAAGCTCAAACTTGCTGCGTAACACGAGAATGAACCTCATTGGTTCTTGCAGAAGCTCAAACGTGATGCGTAACACGAGAATGAACCTCATTGGTTCTTGCAGAAGCTCAAACTTGCTGCGTAACACGAGAATGAACCTCATTGGTTCTTGCAGAAGCTCAAACGTGATGCGTAACACGAGAATGAACCTCATTGGTTCTTGCAGAAGCTCAAACGTGCTGCATAACACCAGAATGAACCTCATTGGTTCTTGCAGAAGCTCAAACGTGCTGTGTAACACCAGAATGAACCTCATTGGTTCTTGCAGAAGCTCAAACTTGCTGCGTAACACGAGAATGAACCTCATTGGTTCTTGCAGAAGCTCAAACGTGCTGCGTAACACCAGAATGAACCTCATTGGTTCTTGCTGAAGCTCAAACTTGCTGCGTAACACCAGAATGAACCTCATTGGTTCTTGCTGAAGCTCAAACTTGCTGCGTAACACCAGAATGAACCTCATTGGTTCTTGCTGAAGCTCAAACTTGCTGCGTAACACCAGAATGAACCTCATTGGTTCTTGCTGAAGCTCAAACGTGCTGCGTAACACGAGAATGAACCTCATTGGTTCTTGCAGAAGCTCAAACGTGTTGCGCAACACGAGAATGAACCTCATTGGTTCTTGCAGAAGCTCAAACGTGTTGCGTAACACCAGAATGAACCTCATTGGTTCTTGCAGAAGCTCAAACGTGCTGCGTAACACGAGAATGAACCTCATTGGTTCTTGCTGAAGCTCAAACGTGCTGCGTAACACGAGAATGAACCTCATTGGTTCTTGCAGAAGCTCAAACGTGTTGCGCAACACGAGAATGAACCTCATTGGTTCTTGCAGAAGCTCAAACGTGTTGCGTAACACTAGAATGAACCTCATTGGTTCTTGCAGAAGCTCAAACGTGTTGCGTAACACCAGAATGAACCTCATTGGTTCTTGCAGAAGCTCAAACGTGTTGCGTAACACCAGAATGAACCTCATTGGTTCTTGCAGAAGCTCAAACGTGTTGCGTAACACGAGAATGAACCTCATTGGTTCTTGCTGAAGCTCAAACGTGATGCGTAACACGAGAATTAACCTCATTGGTTCTTGCAGAAGCTCAAACGTGTTGCGTAACACGAGAATGAACCTCATTGGTTCTTGCAGAAGCTCAAACGTGCTGCATAACACCAGTTGATGAATGTTTATGTGAATAAGATCCTAAATGAAATCTGTTCATCATATAAAGTGATCAAGTCTCTTTAGAAAATGTAGACTAAACTGCTCAATTCATATTACAAGCTCTTAAGTAACATTTTGAAGTGTCAAAGTGATAGTTATAACAGAATTTACTTTTTTGGGTGAACTAAACCTTTACGTCTCAAACAATTCAATTTAAACATTGCTCTGCCGTGACAGTAATGTAGAGAATAAATAAATAAGTAGAATAGTAATGTCTTTGCAAACAAGCTCAAGACACATTATAAATGTTTATCTGCTTATTTATGTTTCATTGTGGCTCTTTCAATTTTCCACAATCAGTTTTGGCTGCACTGGCCTCTGTGGAGTTTACATAGTTAAAGGTGCAGTGTGTAAATTTTAGTGGCATCTAGTGGTGAGGTTGTGAATTGCAATCACGCACCGCTCACCCCTCCATTTTGACGCATGTAGAGAAGCTACGGTGGCCGACACAGGACAAAAATTTTGTAGTCGGAGAGCAGAGAATTACCAGCGTTCTGAAGAGAAGTTTGTCCGTTTAGGGCTACTGTAGAAACATGACAGCACAAAATGGCGACTTCACTGTAAGGGGACCCGCGGTGTATGTAGATAGAAACGGCTCATTCTAAGTTAATAAAAACATAACGGTTCATTATGTAAGGTCTTTATACACCACTGAAAACATAGTATATTATATTGCATTTCTGTCAAAAGATCCTCAAAAATATTACACACTGCACCAAAGTCAAAGGTCATATGAAGAGCTCTCTTCACAGATGCAAGACACTCGAAGGAAATAGGCACTTATATCAAGGGTTCTGCGCTTCCAGGAACTGAATGTTTTTTGGAGAAATCAGCTCATGTTCCCATTAATGGCAGGCACTTTCAACCCACTGCTGCTGTGCAATTCACACCCCTCCTCACACTCGGGTATGTTTTGAAATTGGACGTTTTAAGATCATCGCTGTGCTAAAAATCCTAAGACATTCTCAACACTTCCTTTTACATCTCATTTTTTCCAAAGATTATTTGCATTCAAAGCTTCCTAACATGGGCGGACACAAAAACTAGGGCTGATGTTTTAGATTCTTATTCTGTGCTTGTTGTGTCAGATCAGGTTGCTTGTTTATCATTGCGATGCAGTTTGCAGGGTGTTTATGAGCATGAGGCACATGGAGAAATCAAGAAAGGCTCTTCATTTAGTACAGCTGGGCCAATTAGTTAATAATAAGAGTATAGGTTTATTAAAACAAGCTGTTGACAGGCATGTGAGATGGATTACTGGGTTTCTTAATATTCATAATGATGAAAGCTGCAGCCTATGGCTGAATCCGAAATCGCCCCCTATACCCTTAAATTGGGCATTATTTGAGGGGACAGACATTTGTAGTGGCGTCCGAAACCATAGTGGACTTTATTGAGTGCACTCATTCAATCCCACATTGGACCGCAATAACGAGTGTACAGTCGATGCACACACAACGGCTGTCCGACTTCACACAATAGTTTTCATTCACTCGTTCAAGTGGACTATATTAGTGGACTAACGTAGGGAATAGTGATTGAGGGTTTAGGGGGCGATTTCGGATTCGGCCCATGACTTCTGGAAATCAAGCTAAGTTTAGGTGGTTGAACTCGGCAACAATGTCTTGAACCAGCAATTAACTACCAAGTTAGAAACCCCCAATCCTCCCAACCGCCCCCCCCCCCCCCCCACCTCCCGGCCCAGCTTGACCATCTTAATCGAGCCAGCAGATGAACCCACCGAAACCAGCTTGGACTAGATACTGACTAGCTTCTTTTATTAAGTATCAAACGTGCATTAAGTATGCATTAAATTGATCAAAAGTGGCATTTATAATATCTATTTCAAATAAATGCTGTTCTTTCGAACTTTCTATTCATCAAAGAATCCTGGGGAAAAAAATGCATCACAGTTTCTACAAAATATGAAACTGATTTCAACATTGCTAATCATATTTCTTGAGCAACAAATCATCATATCAGAATGATTTCTGAAGGATCATGTGACACTGAAGACTGGCGAAAATTCAGTTTTGAACACAGGAATAAATTCCGTTTTAAAATATATTCACATAGAAAACAGTTCTTTTGAATTATACGGTCTAAAAATGCTGGGTTAAAAACAACCCAAGTTGGGTTGAAAATGGACAAACCCAGCAATTGGGTTGTTTTAACCCAGGGGTTGGGTTAAATGTTTGCTTAAATCAACCCGATTGCTGGGTTAAAACAAGCCAAACGCTGGGTTAAACAACCCACTTGCTGGGTTTGTTCATTTTCAACCCAACTTGTGCTGTTTTTAACCCAGCACTTTTTAGAGTGTAATAATATCTCACATTTTTTGTTATGATTTTACAGCATTTTTGAACAAATAAATGCAGCCTTGGTGAGCAGAAGAGACTTCTTACAAAATTATTTATAATAAAATAAATAAAACCAACCCCAAACTTTTGAACAGTAGCGTACTACAAACTGAAAACACATTAAGGTGGTTCTTAAAGCAGGGAATGGAGCTCCATATACTGTACATAAAACCAGCTTGTTATCCATAGAGATCATGATTGAGTCTTACCTGGACACGACCAGAGGCAAAATCAACATCTTCAACATCCTCATCAACAGCTCTCCAGGGAACTGGAAGTATTTCACTTCCTGTGAGAGAAAAAAATGACACAACAATCAATAAAACGCAGACCAGTCACTCACAACCAGTTCAATGAGGCGGTTATGACAGAAAATGCTGAGAATCAACATGTGAGAGTTATTGATTTGCCATGATGGATTTGGCCTTTAGTCCTCTTTCCCAGTGTTTCAGGGAGGATGGTTTTGTTGTGGTGCTGTGCTGTTCAGTAAGGCTGTTCAGGGCTTGTTTCAATATGATAAGGTTTTGCTTTCATATAGGAATGAAAAGGCCACCAGATATCGTTTTGACATTTAAAGCCCATGAAATCAAATTGTACGTTATTTTGACTTTTAGTATGAATACGTTCGCCTTACAGTTTTCTGAAAATGGTTCTAAATTGTAGTAAATTCCCATTTATAGCAAACAAATGTGAGTGGAGTACCAGATGTAAAATCTAAGGTGGAGAATGGGATGGCATTTGATACTTATAGTACCTTTAAAGATAGTACTATAAGTGCTATAAACTCACCTAAAGGATTATTAGGAACACCATACTAATACTGTGTTTGACCCCCTTTCGCCTTCAGAACTGCCTTAATTCTACGTGGCATTGATTCAACAAGGTGCTGAAAGCATTCTTTAGAAATGTTGGCCCATATTGATAGGATAGCATCTTGCAGTTGATGGAGATTTGTGGGATGCACATCCAGGGCACGAAGTTCCACCACATCCCAAAGATGCTCTATTGGGTTGAGATCTGGTGACTGTGGGGACCATTTTAGTACAGTGAACTCATTGTCATGTTCAAGAAACCAATTTGAAATGATTCGAGCTTTGTGACATGGTGCATTATCCTGCTGGAAGTAGCCATCAGAGGATGGGTACATGGTGGTCATAAAGGGATGGACATGGCCAGAAACAATGCTCAGGTAAGCCGTGGCATTTAAACGATGCCCAATTGGCACTAAGGGGCCTAAAGTGTGCCAAGAAAACATCCCCCACACCATTACACCACCACCACCAGCCTGCACAGTGGTAACAAGGCATGATGGATCCATGTTCTCATTCTGTTTACGCCAAATTCTGACTCTACCATCTGAATGTCTCAACAGAAATCGAGACTCATCAGACCAGGCAACATTTTTCCAGTCTTCAACTGTCCAATTTTGGTGAGCTCGTGCAAATTGTAGCCTCTTTTTCCTATTTGTAGTGGAGATGAGTGGTACCCGGTGGGGTCTTCTGCTGTTGTAGCCCATCCTCATCAAGGTTGTGCGTGTTGTGGCTTCACAAATGCTTTGCTGCATACCTCGGTTGTAACGAGTGGTTATTTCAGTCAAAGTTGCTCTTCTATCAGCTTGAATCAGTCGGCCCATTCTCCTCTGACCTCTAGCATCAACAAGGCATTTTGGCCCACAGGATTGCCGCATACTGGATGTTTTTCCCTTTTCACACCATTCTTTGTAAACCCTAGAAATGGTTGTGCGTGAAAATCCCAGTAACTGAGCAGATTGTGAAATACTCAGACCGGCCCGTCTGGCACCAACAACCATGCCATGCTCAAAATTGCTTAAATCACCTTTCTTTCCCATTCTGACATTCAGTTTGGAGTTCAGGAGATTGTCTTGACCAGGACCACACCCCTAAATGTATTGAAGCAACTGCCATGTGATTGGTTGATTAGATAATTGCATTAATGAGAAATTGAACAGGTGTTCCTAATAATCCTTTAGGTGAGTGTATAGTGGTTCCCCTGATTACAAGCCAATGAGCCACTTTTAGTGCTATTTAGCACTGTTTTTGTTTACAGTGTAGTGCGCTCCAAAACGATGACAAAATTCGCATGTATAGAAGATACAAGCATTCAAAACTTATCTCAATCTATTCAACTTATCTATTCAAAACTCTCTCATTTCCGCTAATATGGATCAATGATTTTGAGGACATTACTCTGCACTTCAGCTTCCCATCAGATTTTCTGTCCAATCAAATGCTCTCTAGAATCTGAAGCCCCGCCCCCTACATTATAACAGCCACTGAAGCTGCGTCGGCGCAGACCAGGAAACGTATCGGCCCCGTTTTAATTCTATACAGAGTGATGTATTTTAAAGTGATATGGAGGAGATCAGGAGGAGAAACGGTTAGAAATGAGGAGAAACTGCGGCTTTACTGAGCTCAACGGCTCTGGTCGAGCTGTGATATAAACTAAACGCTATTGGCTGTTTTAAAAAAGGGGAGGGGCTGTTTGATATGTCCCGCCCTGTCTTCTTGTTTCAGTGGAAATTACATCAACACATTGAATAATGCTGCACGTTTCAAGGCACTTCAGTAGGACTTTAATATTCCCCCCAAAAAAACCTTCAAAGACAATGAGGATCCGACCCACAATTAAGAAATGATGCCTCTTTTGCTTAACTTCAGGCACTCGGTAGTGACTGCAGTCCAAAATGTAAGAAACTGCCCAGCGATAATGCCCAAATCTCTCTCTCGCTCTCTTTGGTTGGATATTTGGCCTGCAGTCAGGACTCTGAGAAAGCCTCTTTGCTTTAAGCTCTGTCTGTTTTGTGGCGTGCTATGAGAGTAGAGAACTACCAGAGCGGAGAAGTTAATCCATCTTAAAACTGCAGAGCGACACTCCATCGACTGCTCACAAATATGAAAGTAAAATAGCTATACATAGTCTCTTCTGCTCACCAAGGCTGCATTTATTTGTTAAAAAAAAAAAACAGTAAACCAGTAATATTTTTAAATATTATTAGAATTTAAAACAACAGTTTTCTATTGTAATATATAGTAAAATGTAATTTTTTCCTGTGATCAAAGCTGCATTTTCAGCATCATCCTCCAGTCTTCAGTGTCACATGATCCTTCAGAAATCATTCTGATATGATGATATTATGCTCAAGAAACAGTATTATCAATCATGAAAAGAGTTGCGGTGCGTAACATTTTTGTGGAAACGTTTTTAAAGGGATAGTTCACCCAAAAATGAAAATTAGCCCATGATTTACTCGCCCTCAAGTCATCCAAGGTGTATACGACATTCTTCTTTCAGACGAATAAAATCTGAGTTATATTAAAAATGTTCTGGCTAATCCAAGCATTATAATGGCAGTAATAGTTACTCGGTTTTTGAAGTCCATAAAAAATGCATCTGTCCATCAAATAACGTGCTCCTCGCGGCTCCAGGATGTTAATAAAGGCCTTCTGAAGCGAATCGATGCGTTTGTGTAAGAAAAATATCCATATTTAAAAATGTATTTCATTTTTTTCTATGGCTCTGCATCAGCCGTCCCCGCGCCATCACTTCCAGTGAATAAGGTCAAAATACATGCAAAATACCAGCGCGATCATAGGTATATACATAGATTCCTCATTAGTGCCTGTGCGGATCGGTCGAATGAGGCATCTATGCATATATATCTTTGATCATGCCAGTATTTTGACCTTATTCGCCGGAAGTTATGGCGCTGGGAATACTAGATGACATTCGTCTGATAAGAGGTAAAAAAATAACAAATACTGTTGGGTTTCTCGCAGAAACCGATCCTTTCGTGTCTTAAGACATCAATGTGTCGCCACGAGCCGCATGGTTTAATAAGGATTCGTATGCCTATGTTTTTACTCTCATTGCTCTCATACTCTTAAATATCCCCATTGACATGCATTATACGACTATCACACTGCAACGGTTGGAGTTAAACATCTTCATTTGTGTTCTACTGAAGAAACAAAGACACCTTCATCTTGGATGCCCTGGGGGTAAGCAGATAAACATAACAATTTCGTTTTTGGGTGAACTATGCCTTTAAAAGCATTTATGAGCATTCCATTAAAAGCATTTATTTGAAACATAAATCTTTATTCTCACTTTAATGCATCCTTGCTGAATTAAAATATAAATTTCTTTCCAAAAAACCCAAACTTTTGAACAGCAGTGGACATGAGGTGTATATTAACGAATCCTGAAAACGTTTACACTGTTAAAAAGCCATTTACACAAAAATATTAAGCGGCACAACTGTTTTCAAACCAAACAAACATATACGTTTCGCTTGAAAAGCGTGCTTTAGTGTAGTTACATTTTGATCTAGTGCAAATAACGTTTTTCAACCACTAGAATATAGAGAGAATTGTGTTCATCTCCGAATACAGAAAGTGCGCTGTAAATATCAAAATGACCTCAATGTTTCCATTACTGATTACTCTGTTAATGTAATGGCTCTTTACAGAGGCCAATCATTTCTGAAGAGGAACTGCTGCTAGGAAAGCAAATCACCCCATCCAAAGTTTCCCTATCTGCCTGTTGCAATATTAGAAAAGATGTTCTCTTGGATGAGATCACTTTAATTATAGGGAGCCACTTCATTGCTGATTGCTGAAGAAAGGACAAGGATGAGCCCTGTATTTTTCCTCATGCTGCAGGATGTACACATCCATAATTTACAATGGAGCAATGATTGCCAATCCATTATTTCTTTAAGAACATCTTATGCTATGTTTTTTAATGCTTCGTTTTTGCTGCGGAATTATGATATGCCTTTGTTCCTACACTCTGAGAAGAATTATAAAGCAGTTGTTTAAAAATTAACCATTGATTTGTGCATAAGTGGCTCATCGGTGTGCGATAACAGAGGCCAGATGGTACGCTTGTTCTCCTAAAGCGGTACATCATGCTTATTTTTAATGCTTATTTTAAACAATGGCTGGGCGACATACAACAGTACGGATGCGTCCTGCGAGACTTTAAAATTGTGTTTGATTGGTACAAACTACCTTGTGTTGTTTGCACATGAGACTGAAAACAAGAGCATGCAATTATATTGAAAATGCAGTATGTTTCCCAAACAAGTCAAGATAAGGAAGAAGTTTAATTGGTTACAGTTACAGTTTAATTTGTTAACTTTAGTTAACTAACAATGAAAAGCATTTATTAATTCTGTTCTGAGAAACGCTGTTAAAATTGGATCGACAACAGAAAACACTTGTAGCCAACCTGCAGTAAGGGGCGTGTCTACTCATAAAGGGGGAGGTACCTTCATTGCATAGTGTGTTCATTAATTTGGGGGGCGGGGCTATCAAGATAGGGGTGTGATCCTCTTGTGTAGCGGCGTCTTTGTTTTGGTGATTTCAACAGCGTTTCTCAGAAATCGTTTACTGTTAAATAAACTGTTTGTATGTGAGATGGTGGTCCAGTGGGTTAAACCATGGAACTGATACACAGAAGGTTGTTGGTTCGATCCCAGCGGTCACCACCAGTGTGTCCTTGAGCAAGGCACTTTACTCCATGTTGCTCCAAGGGGATTGTCCCTGTAATAAGGGCACTGTAAGTCGCTTTGGATAAATGCGTCTGCCAAAATGCATAAATATAAACACAAAATGGCTGAAAAATCATAAATATAGTCACTGTTAAAATGATTTAATGGCTATAACTTTCAACAAATAGGTGGCACTGTGACCAGATTGATGTGGTGTGGTCAGAGTAAGGTGACAATGACACTTGCAAAGTTTGGTATCATTATGCCAGCGCATTGCAGAGATATAGCCTCAGTTATTTTGGCATCATGCCTCAAATTTGTTGCTGCGCTATATGAAAACAGTTTCGTCTATCAACACGAAATCCATATCTTTTTGTTGTCACAGTCTAAAGATGACACAATTAAATTTTGGTGAAAATCGGACAAACGATCTAGGAGGAGTTCGGAAAAGTTCAAAAACAAGAACAAAATGGCGGACAGGAAGTTCAGCCAAAAATGGCAAAATGGGTTTCTATGTTCTTGGCATGACCCAAGGAATGTATTAAGACCAGATTCATAAATTAGCCTTATAATAGGCTAATTTAATCAAAAGTTATAGGCATTTCTGGAAATTTCATTATAACTTTTGACCACAAGGTGGAGCTTCCCCAAAACATTTAAGTACCTTCAGAGCATGGACAAAGACACATAACGAGTTTCGTAATGATACGCAAATGCGTTCGTAAAATATAGCATTTTTTCACAAAATTCAAAATGGCAGATGCCCAAAATGGCTGATATGGGAAAACTGGGTATCGTATGACTCGTGTGATGCCCTGAATCTAAAGAGAACAGTTTTGGGTTAGGGATTTTTGGCCAAAGCGTTAGAAGTTATAAGCAAAAAACATTCATATCTCCTGACCACTAGGTGGCACTACGCCGAAAATGTGCATGTAGCCTCAAGTTATGGCTGGCATAACACACCAAGTTTGATCAGAATATGCCAATTTGCGCATTATTCAAGAACGGTTTGACCAATCAACTTTAATTCCATATCTTTTTGTCTGCATTGTCTGAAGATGATCTGGTTACATTTTCGTGAAAATCAGAGCTACGGCCTAGGAGAAGTTTGTAAAAGTGGGAAAATTTCAAAAATCGTCTTGAGCCAAGAAATCAGAGGAAAACAAATAAAATAACCTTACGGTTTTCAAAAGTTAGCATTAACGTGAGTGCATATTTGGACAGGTGGTGGCGCTAGAGGGATTGAGTGAGAGACTCCAAATTAGCTATGGTGACAGTTCAGACTGTCCTCTGTCTGTGTGCCAAATTTCACAACTTTCTCGCAAGCAATTCTATGGGCTGCCATAGACTTCCAGAGTGGGAGAATATGATAACAAGAAGAATGCCAACGATTACAATAGGTGCCTACACACCTTCAGTGCTAGGCCCCCAATAATACAGTGTAACAAATGGATTGCTCATTGTTACTTATTACTAGTTATAGCATTAACTAAAGTTAACTAATGGGACCTTATTGTAAAGTGTTATCCAGTTACCTTTTATTTATTTTTCTGAATATTTTTATTGAGATTTTGTTAATGAAGTTCAAACAAAACAAAGCAAACAAAACCAAACCAAACCAAACAAAACAAAAAGGGGGGATGGGGACAACTGCTCAGGCAGACCTTAAATGCACAATTGACCGTTTGCAAAGACCCGCCCCCTTTAGTTACTGTCGCTATGTCCGACAAGCCAAGGCGCTCTCACACCACACATATGTTCTCACGTAGAGAAAATACATTGCGGAGCAAAGAGGACACTGACAACATGCCGACAGACAGGACAGAGCAAGTTACTTTTGATATGAAACAAAGTCTCAACTTTGAAATTGTAATAAAAAATAAAAAAAATTAAACAGTAAATAGTGTTTTGTGGCTCTTTAATGTGTCATGATCGCTGTAGCGCCTCAGTTAAAGCTGCTCGTGAACCAGTTATCTCTTCCTCGTAGTTCATTGATAAGCATGAAATAAACATGAATGAACACTAAAATAAATGTTGTTTCAACGGTCCCACTTTATATTAGGTGGCCTTAAGTACTATGTGCTTACATCAAAAATAAGTACAATGTACTTACTGTGTTCATATTGTGTTGCAAAACACTTTTGCTGATATTGAGGTGGGATACGGGTAGAGTTAGGGACAGGTGTGGTGGTATGGGTAAGTTTAAGGGTAGGGTTAGGGACAGGTGTGGTGGTATGGGTAAGTTTAAGGGTAGGGTTAGGGACAGGTGTGGTGGTATGGGTAAGTTTAAGGGTAGGGTTAGGGACAGGTGTGGTGGTATGGGTAAGTTTAAGGGTAGAGTTAGGGACAGGTGTGGTGGTATGGGTAAGTTTAAGGGTAGGGTTAGGGACAGGTGTGGTGGTATGGGTAAGTTTAAGGGTAGAGTTAGGGACAGGTGTGGTGGTATGGGTAAGTTTAAGGGTAGGGTTAGGGACAGGTGTGGTGGTATGGGTAAGTTTAAGGGTAGAGTTAGGGACAGGTGTGGTGGTATGGGTAAGTTTAAGGGTAGGGTTAGGGACAGGTGTGGTGGTATGGGTAAGTTTAAGGGTAGGGTTAGGTGTAAGGGAAGTGTCAACTGTGTAATTACAAATGTAACTACAGAAATTAATTTCAGATGTAATTACAAGCAGGTATTTTTAAAAATGTAAGTACAATGTAAAAACATGTATGTACACAATAAGTGCATTGTATCAAATTAATAATTAAAATGTTAGTACATAGTAGTTAAGGCCACCTAATATAAAGTGGGTCCGTTTCAACCGTGGAAAGATGTCAGTATACACCGTTTCTCCAAGTTCAAGTCGGCCGATGTTAATTTACTATCTCTCCTGACGGCTTTGTCGGACAAAACGGCAGATTCGGCGATGTGATTGGTCAGATCGCCTGTCAATCAAACTTGCGGCGAAGGGTGAATTCTCAAATCAGTTTTTATTAAAATAAAATCAAAGAAATAGATAGATTACAGGGGAAGATACATAAACATAATGTAAGCAGTCGTCCAAGGTGAGAGAAACCAAATAGGATGTCCATATCCGATGAAATCCATTAGTAGAAGAATGTCAAAAATTCCTTTGGGATGCGTTCTTTCACAAGATTATGCCATTTTTTGATCAAAGGAGTTTTCTCATTTATCCAGAACATCAAAATGTTCTTTTTTCCAGTCTCTTATGATTCAAAATATTACCAGCGGGCAGAAATAACTGAACAAAGATCAACATCTATATTCATTCTCAGAATATTGCCAATGTGGTCTGCAATTTTCTTACAAAATAACTGAATCCTGTCAAAAGACCAGATACAATGAATACAATTACCGACTGATGTTTTGAGCAGTAGAGGGAAGTTTTTGGTCCATTTTATTTTTGATATGAGGGATGATATGTAGCAGACATATTTAAATTGAATAGCACGGACACCAACCAGTCGTGAAACTGATGTGTTTGCAATGCATCAGACAAACATAGAAGAATATCATCTGCATAAAGTGAAATATTGTGTTGTCTGTCACTTATTGTAACCCCTCTAATCAATGAATCATATCTTAGCATTTCTGCCAGGGGTTCAAACAGAAATTGCGAAAGAGGGCAGCCTTGCCTGGTGCCCCAACCCAGAAGAAACGGATTAGATCTGAGGCTATTAGTGGTGACGGCAGATGAAGGTTAATATAGAGCAGCTGCACCCACCTCAAAAACTTGTCCTCAAACCAAATTTCTGTATAAAATAAATAGGGTCACTCAACATGATCGAACTAAAGTGTCAAGTTTTTTGCTTCAATGAGATATTAATCATATTTAAAAGCTTTCTGACATTATGGCTAGAACTCCTTCCTTCAGTGAAAGCAGTCTGGTACTAAGACTAAGATTGGCAATGCTTGCTCTAATCTAGCAATTAGTTTTGCATTTATTTCTAAAATGAAAACTGAATAAATTAACTCATAGGAGTAATTCAAACGGAACAAAAATATTGCACTGGTTCTTAAGATAAGGGACAAAACATGTTTTAAAATGTAAAAAAATTAAAAATAACAATACATTATTAAAAATTGGTGTTTTTGTAGACAAAGGTCTCAGATGATGAACTAAGGGAACAGGTTTTTTTCTAAATATGTTTTCTAAAAATGTTTTATTTATTCAGTCCATAACTTAATTTATGTTAACTCCGTCAGACACACTAAAAAGCATGCTAATTTAATTTAATCTATCCAAAAACAATGTAAAATCTTCAGTTATGTCATACTGGTGTTCAGTAAAGGACCTAAATCATAATAAAAATACATTCTTTTTTTGTTTTTTTTTGTTTAATAGTTTGTTTTCACACTATTATGAACAACCCAGTTTCTAAATTCCTTAATTCTCCTCCCTCCTTTTAATATCAAACATATATCACCAATGTTCTTAGGTAATTAAGACATAATATCATGTAGTTCCATTGATGTTTTAACATATTTACACAATAAATTGACATAAAATGACATTTCTTTCAAAATTAACAAAAACCTTCACCTGACAGTGTAAAATACTGATGCAGTTGACAAAGGTTGAGCTGAGGCCAGATATACAGTATATATCCCCATATGCAAAAAACGTATTTAATCTCATTATACAGACTTTTTTAGAGCATTTGTCAACTATCAGACATAAAACCTGACGGAGTTGACAAAATTGAATGTTTTTCCACCTTAATCACGTGTTGTACAGTGGAGCTATTTAGTTTTTCTCCTCAGTTGTAGCTGCCTTTATAAACATATCAAAATGGCAAGATTTATCCCACAACTATTTACAGAAACGTACACTGCGATGACGAAGTTGACATGTTAAGGCTGTGACCGCAGAGACTTCAACATTGTTTGTTTAAAAAATAAAAAAATCTATAACTTCCAGGACTATGTGTCCTTCTGTTAGATCCACAATGAGCAGGAAATAGAAAGTGCCCCTCAGAGTTAAAGCTGCCCATGACACCGCAAAGTGAGGACACAACTTTAATAGCTATTTTTGAATGGAAAATATTATTCATTATTTACATGTTGTATTGTTTGATATCTTAAAGATTTCTGCCTTTTAATGTAACTGTGTAGTTTTTAATTTGCTGCATTTTTAAACACTTTGTTTGGCAGTTTTACATTGTGACCTCATGCGGAGGACAGGTTAAATGACATGTGTTTCCAAGTATAGAGTGTGCGTTTAAAATAATACTAAATCAATTATTTAAAAGAATAAGCAATAAATGCCCTGAGTATACAAATTTCCCTTAGATGTAACTTTTTAAGTATTTTTATTGTGCCGACATTCTTACTTGTTAACATAAATAGGGCTTTTATGTTTTGGACATGTTTTGTCCCTTATCTCAAGAATCAGTGATTGATGACAGCATCTTGCACTTGTTTTCGTCCAATCAAATGCTCTCTAGAATGACAACGCTTCTCCACCTTAATGCTGTCATGTAAACTAAATGATTTTGCCCATTTCAAAAATAAGGATGAGCCCTTATTTCATCCCAACTTCTGATTTCAAAATAAAGAAATACAAAGATGCACTGACTTATTTGTTGTTAACCTTAACATTTTGGTTTCTCCATCTATTATGGGATGTTTACAATCAGAACAAGAATAAGTCCTTCTAGCATTCTGCTGTGCTCTAAAAGCCATTCCATGTTAGTTTTAGAGCACAAGGTTTTTTTTTTGTTAGACTCTAAAAGGAATTTAAGTGCGAGTGCTTTAGTGTCCTTGCTGAATGGAACATATTAGTTGATGTTTAAATGGTTAGTTCACCCAAAAATGAAATGTATGTCATTATTTCTCATGTCGTTCCAAACCCGTAAAACATTCGTTTATTACACAAATTAAGATTTTTTTGATGAAGCCTGAGAGCTTTATTTCTGAACTCAAAAATGAGCCGCTGTTCTGATGTAAACCTGAAAGCGCTGCACTGTGTTTACTCTGTGAACGGCGTAGGAGAAGAGATTGTTGTTTGTTTTGTTTTGGATGCGTGTTTCTTCAGAATTAGAAACACGCATCCATACTTTATCTGAGAGTAGTGAGGATGTAACAGCTTTAGACACTGATTTGGATGCGAATAGCTTAGTGAACTCTGTACATTCTTTGGTTCCGGCTGCAGGGCCCGCGCAGCAGGGAAACTGGGTGACAGTGAGACGGCATAGTCGCAGACCAAAGAACCGCTTTTTCGTTCCGGTTAGAACATCAAACAGGTTCTCCCCTCTCAGTGAAGCACCCACTGAGTATCCTGTTTAAAGTGCCCTAGTCATTGGCGATTCTATTACACAGAAAGTGAAGATACCAGCCACCATAGTCACTTGTTTGCCGGGAGCCAGAGCGCCTGACATCAAAGCAAATTTAAAAGTGCTGGCTAAAGCTAATCGTAAATTCTCTAAGATTATAATTCACGTTGGCACTAATGATGTTCGACTTCGCCAGTCGGAGATCACCAAAATTAACATTAAAGAGGTGTGTGAACTCGCTAGTACGATGTCAGAGGCTGTTTATTGTTCTGGACCCCTCCCCGTTAGAAGGAGTGATGAGATAGTTAGCAGACTATCATCACTCAATGGCTGGTTGTCTAAGTGGTGTCTGCAAAATAACATAGGGTTCATAGACAATTGGAAAAGTTTTTGGGGCAGACCTGACCTGTTGAAGAAGGATGGCATCCATCCCTCCTGGGGTGGTTCCGCTCTTCTCTCTAGTAATTTGGCACATAGTCTTAGAGCTAAACCTTATCTCACTAGGGCCCAGGTCAGGAAGCAATCAAACTGGCTAAACCGACCGTCTGCTAGCTGTCTCACGTCACCGGAGTCAGATAAATCCCAGCACATAGAGACTCTTTCACCTAGATATTAGAGACTGTGTCTGTTCCCCAAATTAGTAAATACAAAAAAACATCAAAACCATTCAACAGTAAAAATGTAATTGATGTCCAACAAATAAACAAAAGATATAATACAGATGAACAATTGATAAAGCTTGGGTTGCTGAATATTAGATCCCTTTCCCCAAAAGCGCTTATTGTTAATGATACTATTAAAGATAATAATCTAGATGTGCTCTGTTTGACAGAAACCTGGCAAAAACCTGACGACTACATTACTTTAAATGAGTCCACCCCCCAAGATTTTTGTTATAAACATGAGCCGCGTCTGAAAGGTAAAGGGGGAGGGGTTGCTGTAATTTATAATAATATCTTCAGTATTACTCAGAAGTCTAGTTTCAAATATAATTCCTTCGAAGTTTTGGTGCTTTATGTAACGCTATGTAGTGTACATGACAAAACCCGTTCAACATTGGTGTTAGCTACTGTATACAGGCCACCAGGGCATAATACAGACTTTATCAAAGAATTTGCTGATTTTCTATCAGAGTTATTACTGGCCGTAGATAAAGTACTAATTGTTGGTGATTTTAATATCCATGTAGACAACAAAAAATACGCATTGGGATTAGCATTTAAAGACATACTAAACATACTTTAGACCTAATATTGTCACATGGAATAAATGTTGATACCGTTGAAATTCTGCAGCAGAGCGATGACATCTCAGATCATTACCTAGTATCATGTATACTTCATTTAGCTAAGGTTGCAAAGTCGCCCCCTCGCTTCAAAAATGGCAGGACAATCACTGCCGCTACTAAAGATTGCTTTTTAAATAATCTTCCTCATCAGTATCATCTCCTCAGCATCCCAGATAGCTTAGAAGAACTCGATGTTGCAACAGAAACTATTGACTCTCTCTTTTCCAGTACTTTAGACACAGTTGCTCCTCTGCGCTTAAAGAAGATTAAAGAAAATAGTCCAACGCCATGGTGCAACGAGCACACCCAGGCTCTTAAAACAGCAGCCAGAAAAATGGAGCGCAGCTGGAAGAAAACAAAACTAGAGGTATTTCGTAATTCGTGGAAAGAGCACATGATCACATACAGAAAGGCTGTAAGAACTGCTAGATCTGCTTATTTCTCAACTCTCTTGGAAGAAAACAAACACAACCCAAGGTATTTATTCGATACAGTGGCTAAATTAACCAAAAATAAAGCTTCAACTTCTAATGATTGTAAACAGCACAGCAGTAATGACTTTATGAACTTCTTCACATGTAAGATTGATATTAGGAAGAAAATTTTAACCATGCAGCCGTCTACTACAGTATCACATCAGACAGAGTATTGTAGTGTCACTGAGGAAAAATTACAATCATTCACTGCTATAGGAGAAGAATAATTGAATAAACTCGTTAAATCATCAAAATCAACAACATGTAGGCTTGACCTTGTACCAACTAGGCTAATAAAAGAGATGCTACCAGAGGTAGACTTGTAGTCAAGACCGCCTAAACCGAGACCAAGACACTACCAAGACCAGAGGGTATCGAGACCAAGACAAGACCAAGACCAAGACCAAGACAGACCAACTCAAGACCAAGACCAAGTCGAGATCAAGACCGAGACCAAGTCGAGACCGGAGGGGGAAAATTTACTTCAGCATATGAAATAGGTGAATTATCCCCAATTTAGGATACAGTATTATTACAGTATATATCACAGAATCCTGAATTAAGTTTTATGTCGAAAACCAGCAAATAACAAATTAAATTAGCATCAATATGCACTTTTTATTTACATAAACATTAAATTAATAACATTAAAAATGATGGCCAGATTGTAAAGGAGTGTCTTGCAACATGTTATCTAACATACACAAGTTCAAATAAAGTTGACAAAAGGTTTTATAAAAAAATAAACCTCACATATTTCAGCCTTTAAATATTTTTTATAAAAAAATATACATTACTGACATTTACAATGCACGTTAGCCTATCTTTTATTATAGTAAAATTCGGTCTGATTTTCCTGTGGCGTCTGTCGTTGCTATGCAACCATGCACTGCGCTCCTCAATGGCAAATACATTTTTTAGTAGCTAATGGATTTCCACCACCGAAAAACGATTGATGTTGCTCTGCTAACGACGTTACAAGATTTATTAACGGAGTAGAAAAAAACACACGTAGTGTTTGGGTGATTTTTTCACCTCACGGCGCCTGGAAAAAATGAGAGGCGCCAAATAATATTAATGGTGCATTATTGAACGTTGTGTTGTCGTAAAAAAAAAAAAATATTGTCGTGGATATTGTATTGCTAAATCGTTCTGAGACAGCGAGACTTAGACAAGACCGAGAGGTCCGAGACCAAGACAAGACCAAGACCAAGACCGTCAAGGCCGTGACAAGACCGAGACCACGTAAAAGTGGTCTCGAGACCGGTCTCGAGACCAAGACCGGTCTCGAGACATACATCACTAACCAGAGGTCATAGATCCTCTTTTTAATATCATTAATTCATCTTTGTCATTAGGATATGTGCCGAAAACTTTTACGTTGGCTATTATTAAACCACTTATTAAAAAAACGCAACTTGATCCTACAGAATTAGTCAATTATAGGCCAATCTCAAATCTACCCTTTCTGTCAAAAATACTTGAAAAGGCAGTGTCTTCATAATTATGTTCCTTTTTAGAAAGAAATGGTATCTGTGAGGATTTCCAGTCAGGATTTAGACCGTATCATAGCACTGAGACTGCTCTCATCAGAGTTACAAATGATTTACTCTTATCATCCGATCATGGCTGTATCTCTCTATTAGTGTTACTTGATCTTAGCGCTGCATTTGATACCATCGACCACAACATTCTTTTAAATAAACTCGAAAATTATGTAGGTATTAGTGGAATTGCTTTATCATGGTTTAAATCATACCTATGCGACCGTTATCAGTTTGTAGCAGTAAATGAAGAGATGTCACACCGATCACAAGTTCAGTATGGAGTACCACAAGGCTCAGTGCTAGGACCGCTACTCTTCAACCTGTACATGCTACCACTGGGAGATATTATTAGGAAGCATGGCGTTAGTTTTCATTGTTATGCTGACGATACTCAGCTCTATATTTCATCACGCCCTGAAGAAACGTACCAATTCACAAGATTAACGGAATGCATAGCTGATATAAAACATTGGATGACCGGTAATTTCCTGCAACTCAATTCAGAATTGGTGCCTCTGGCTTGGCGTGCTCAGTTGGGGACACTAAATGTTTCAAAATTTTTCAACTAAATATCCAAATAAATCTAATTATTAAACTAAATTAACCATATAAACTAAATGAGTGATCTAATTACTGATCTAAAGCCCACACTGCCACAGTATGATAATTGAAATGAACTGATGACGTCACCGTTTTCTCCAGAATGGCTATACGGCTGAATAAAATTGTTGCATTATTTTCCTGTTTAACACTGTAAAGCTGCTTTGAAACAATCTGCATTGTTAAAAGCGCTATATAAATAAGGTTGACTTGACTTGACTTGACTTGACTTGACTTGAAAGAGTTGTGCAAGAGTAAAATAGTTGATTTCTCTAGTGAACTCACAGCTGTGGACACTGAATGACTTCTGAGGTCATTATTGACGTCTTTCCACCATTGAAACACTGATTGAGCGATTACACCACATATGATACGCTTCAGTTGTAATGTATCCTCAACACACCTTCAGATGTTCATTCATGTTCATTCTTTAGGAAGAGATGATCACGTTGACACGTGCGCTGAACTGACGCGTCTATACAGTGATCAGTCATGTCACATTAAAGGTCCCGTTCTTCGTGATCCCACTGTTCAAACTTTAGTTAGTGTGTAATGTTGCTGTTAGAGCATAAATAATACCTGTAAAATTATAAAGCTCAAAGTTCAATGTCAAGCGAGATATTTTAATTAACAGAAGTTCCCTTTCAAAGCCTACAGCGAACGGCTGGCTTGGACTACATCCTGGTACTTCCTTCATTAATTACGTCAATAGAACAGTAGAACAGACTAACCTCCGCCCACAAGAATACGCGCAAAAAGGGGGCGTGGTCTTGTTGCTGTCCCACGTGGAGAAGAGGACGGTCGCATGGAGAAGAGGAAGTGTTGCGTTTGAGTGTGTTTGTCGCCATGTCGTCGAGACACCCCGTTAAGAGGCGTGACCTTTCCACGTGCGCTAAGCTGCTGTCGAATTACAACACAGGACCGTGACACGTTCGCTAAGGTGCTGTCAAATCACAACACAGGAACCGCTGGCACAATCAGAACTCGTTACGTATTTCTGAAGGAGGGACTTCATAGAACAAGGAACTCATCAACCCGTTTTTAGGACAGTGAAAACAGCGGTATACAGATAAACAAGTAAATTGTGTTAAAAATACAGTTTTTTTTTACACGCGAAACATGAACACATGTTATATTGCACACTGTAAACACAATCAAAGCTTCAAAAAACACGAAGAACGGGACCTTTAAAGAGCGTAAAAACGGCATTTATCATTTAAATTTCATGATAAAATGGACTGAATACTTCATATGTTCATGTGGGAACTCGGATTGAAGTGTATTCTGTGTGTAAAACAAACCGACTGTTAACTGTTAAAGATTGCATTCGGAACCGTTCGGTACACGCGTGCAGCGAACAGAAAGCCCTGTATCGACACGGTTCGGTACCAATTTTGTGTACGTTACACCCCTTACTCAAAATAATTGTGTAAGTAGTAAAACAATAAAAACGCAAACGGGACAAAAAATGCGTTTTAAGTTTATAAACATTTTGAGTCCCCCCTCTCTGGCCTCACAGTGGTTTGGTCCATCACGCACCTCACCTACAAGTCCAGTGATAGAGTACAAATTTCAGAAGTTGTGGAACTCCAGTAAGTAGCTGTTAAGGCTATTTTATTCACTGTACACAAAACAAAAATAGAAACTTAAGAGATTATGATGATGTATAACACTTGCCTGAATGGTTATTTGAGTCTCTTTGGCACTGATAAGAAAAAAAGCGAGTTGATCGCGCCGGCGCAACCGCCGACTCGAGGGGGTTAAACAATGGATGAAGTGATTATTTTCTCTTTAATATAGACGATGCTGAGTTATTAATAAATTAGCAATGACAAAAAATAAAATTCCGATATTTTTACCGATTACTGTAACTCACCCACTACAACTAACACGGCGATAAGCCCAGGTGTGAACTGACATTAGGCTAATATTGTAGATCTACCGCTGTGTTGGGATTTGCTCAGTAATATGTAGAAGAAGCAAGATAATTGAATAACTATATAACCATGTAGTGAACCTATGATAACTCATATTTAAATTACTATTGCTTTGTGTTGTTGGCCAGATAAAATGACAGAGAACAGAAAAAAGGACTTAAGATAGTTTTGCAGTGCCCCAAAACGCCACACATATCATTACAAAAACAAATTTGGCTGTATTATTTGTGTCCCCTTTAAAAATTGCACATTATTTGTGTATTTCACTCAGTGTAGATTTCTGAATAAAAACCCTTTGTATATTTTGATTGAAACTATATATAACTGATATGTTATATATTTGAGTGTGTTCATCTGTGTACTGTGTTCTGAGTCAAAGACAAATTTCCCAAACTGGGACGATAAGGTAAACCTAATTTCCTTCTCAATGTAACAATAGTCTATGATGTGGTATACCTATACACTAACAGTAGGGATGGGAATCGTATATTTCACTGTCCTGTTTCTTTAACAGTTGCATCAATTAAATAAATAAATGTATTAAATACAAGTCATAAATGCAATCCAATAATTAGCATTATAGCTATATTATGAACAACAACACTAAACAAATGTGGCTACAGATTTCATTCATTTATTGTTATTGAAAAATATATTAGGCCTTCTTACAAAACTCAAGAGTTTTAATGCATCTACACATTGTCATATAAACAAAGATTTAAGCGTCACAGTTTGATCCATTAGCAGCTCATAAGAGTCTTTTGTTGGGGAGTCGTACTACACTCATCACAGATAAAAAGGACCGCTCTCAAGAAGAGTAATTCGTTTTGTAAACACTGGTCATGCCATCTCATCCCTCCATCTGGCATTTCAAATCCATCCATCCATCAAATCCATCTGGCATTTCAAATCCATCCATCTATCCATCTCATCCATCCATCTAGAATTTCAAATCCATCCATCTATCCATCTCATCCATCCATCTAGCATTTCAAATCCATCCATCTATCCATCTCATCCATCCATCTAGAATTTCAAATCCATCCATCTATCCATCCATCTGGCATTTCAAATCCATCCATCTATCCATCTCATCTATCCATCTGGCATTTCAAATCCATCCATCTATCCATCTCATCCATCCATCTAGAATTTCAAATCCATCCATCTATCCATCTATCCATCTCATCCATCCATCTGGCATTTCAAATCCATCCATCTATCCATCTATCCATCTCATCCATCCATCTAATATTTCAAATCCATCCATCTATCCATCTCATACATCAATCTAGCATTTCAAATCCATCCATCTATCCATCTCATCCATCCATCTGGCATTTCAAATCCATCCATCTATCCATCTCATCCATCCATCTGGCATTTCAAATCCATCCATCCATCTATCCATCTCATCCATCCATCTGGCATTTCAAATCCATCCATCCATCTATCCATCTCATCTATCCATCTAGCATTTCTAATCCATCCATCTATCCATCTAGCATTTCTAATCCATCCATCTATCCATCTCATCCATCCATCTGGCATTTCAAATCCATCCATCTATCCATCTATTCATCTCATCCATCCATTTGGCATTTCAAATTTATCCATTCCATCCATCTGGCATTTCAAACCCATCCATCCATCCATCTGGCATTTCTAATTCATCCATCTATCCATCTCATCCATCCATCTGGCATTTCAAATCCATCCATATATCCATCCCATCCATCCATATGTCCATCTCATCCATCCATCTGGCATTTCAAATCCATCCATCCATCCATCTGGCATTTCAAATCCATCCATCTATCCATCTCATCCATCCATCCATCTGGAATTTCAAATCTATCCATCTCATCCATCCATTTGCCATTTCAAATCCATCCATCCATCCATCTGGCATTTCAAATGCATCCATCTATCCATCTATCCATCTCATCCATCCATCTGGCATTTCAAATCTATCCATCTCATCCATCCATCTGGCATTTCAAACCCATCCATTCATCCATCTGACATTTCAAATTCATCCATCTCATCCATCCATCAGGCATGTCAAATCCATCCATTTATCCATCTCATCCATCCATCTGGCATTTAAAACCCATCCATCCATCAATCCATCCATTTTGGCATTTCAAATTCATCCATCAATCCATCCATCTGACATTTCAAATCCATCCATCCATCCATCTCATCCACCCATTTGGCATTTCAAATTCACCCATCCATCCATCTGACATTTTAAACCCATCCATCCATCTATTAATCCATCCATCTGGCATTTCAAACCCATCCATCCATCCATCCATCCATCCATTTGGCATTTCAAATTCATCCATCCATCCATCCTTCTGGCATTTCAAATCCATCCATCCATCTATCCTTCTCATCCATCCATCCATTTGGTATTTCAAATCCATCCATCCATACATTCATCTGGCAATATCAGTTATTACAAAATATCAGTCGTTACCAAAGCAACATATGCAGGTAGGTTCCTTATGTCAGGACACACACACATCTTATTTTATCACTTGCAATTAAAAGTGCGGACAGCCTGCCTGAAAAGATCAGATTTGCCTGCAGATCTGTGAGTGAACCTTCACTGTGACAAACTGTAATTAGTCCAAACATGAATCTCAACTGTATTGTTTGTGATCATGGTTGCTTAAACATTTTTACTTCTGCAATAGAAAGTTAAAATGTAACATTTGGTATTATACTAATATACTTAACTAAGCACAGAACTAAGATGATCCATCTATTGGGAGATTTGGATGCCAAAATGTTTGTCAAAAATACTAACATCTTGGTGATCACTCTAATTTCAGAAGTACAAACATCAGAACATTTTTGCATCAAGTTCTTGCTCAAGACCCCAGGGCACCTGCTTGAATCCTGCCATCTAGTGGAACAAACTCACTAATTTCTCATGAGATGAGTGCAGCTGAAAATAAGCGTTTAATCAGGTAATATTGTTCCTGAAGCAAAGAATGGATTTCTCGACATAAAGAACCTTTAATTGCGCTCAATAGCACTGCATGAAGAACAGACTGTGAATTCTAAATTTAAGACTTAAAGATCAGTCTGTTCTTTATACAAAACTATGGTATGGCTTTGGATAAATAAGTCCATCCATCCATCCATCCATCCATCCATCCATCCATCCATCCATCCATCCAATTGACATTTAAAATCCATCCATCCATCTATCCATCTGGCATTTCAAATCCATCCATCCATCCATCCATTTGGTATTTCAAATCCATCCATCCATCCATCCATCCATCCACCCATCCATCTGACATTTAAAATCCATCCATCCATCTATCCATCTGGCATTTCAAATCCATCCATCCATCCATCCATCCACCCATCCATCTGGCATTTCAAATCCATCCATTTGGTATTTCAAATCCATCCATCCATCCACCCACCCATCAATCTATCTGGCATTTCAAATCCATCCATCCATCCATCTATCCATCTGCCATTTCAAATCCATCCATTCATCCGTCCATTTGGCATTTCAAATCCATCCATCCATCCATCTGGTATTTCAAATCCTTTCATCCATCCACCCACCCATCCATCCATCTGACATTTCAAATCCATCCATCCATCCATCCATCCATCAATTTTGTATATCAAATCCATCCATCCATCCATCAATTTTGCATTTCAAATCCATCCATCCATCCATCTGGCATTTACAATCCATCCATTTGGTATTTCAGATCCATCCATCCATCCATCCATCCACCAACCCATCCATACATCTGGCATTTCAAATCCATCCATCTGGAATTTCAAATTCATCCATCTGGAATTTCAAATTCATCAATCCATCTGGCATTTCAAATCCATCCATCCATCTGGTATTTCAAATCCATCCATCCATCGATCCATCCATCAATTTTGCATTTCAAATCCATCCATCCATCCATCTGGCATTTACAATTCATCCATCTGGAATTTCAAATCCATCAATCCATCTGCCATTTCAAATCCATCAATCCATCTGCCATTTCAAATCCATCAATCCATCTGCCATTTCAAATCCATCCATCTATCCATCTGGCATTTCAAATCAATCCATCCATCCATCCATCCATCCATCCATCCATCTGGCATTTCAAATCCATCCATCCATCTATCCATCTCATCCATCCATCTAGCATTTCAAATCCATCCATCTATCCATCTCATCCATCCATCTAGAATTTCAAATCCATCCATCTATCCATCTCATCCATCCATCTGGCATTTCAAATCCATCCATCCATCTCATCCATCCATCTGGCATTTCAAATCCATCCATCTATCCATCTCATCTTCTTCTTCTTCTTCTTCTTTTGTTTTTTATGGCGGTTGGCAAACCAACTTAACGGTGCATTACCGCCACCGACTGGACTGGTGTGTGAATCATCCATCTCATCTATCCATCTGGCATTTCAAATCCATCCATCTATCCATCCATCTAGCATTTCAAATCCATCCATCTCATCCATCCATCTAGAATTTCAAATCCATCCATCTATCCATCTCATCCATCCATCTAGAATTTCAAATCCATCCATCTATCCATCTCATCCATCCATCTGGCATTTCAAATCCATCCATCTCATCCATCCATCTGGCATTTCAAATCCATCCATCTATCCATCTCATCCATCCATCTGGCATTTCAAATCCATCCATCCATCTATCCATCTCATCCATCCATCTAATATTTCAAATCCATCCATCTATCCATATCATACATCAATCTAGCATTTCAAATCCATCCATCTATCCATCTCATCCATCCATCTGGCATTTCAAATCCATCCATCTATCCATCTCATCCATCCATCTGGCATTTCAAATCCATCCATCCATCCATCTAGCATTTCTAATCCATCCATCTATCCATCTATCCATCTCATCCATCCATCTGGCATTTCAAACCCATCCATCCATCCATCAATCCATCCATTTGGCATTTCAAATTCATCCATCCATCCATCCATCCTTCTGGCATTTCAAATCCATCCATCCATTCATCTGGCAATATCAGTTTTTACAAAATATCAGTCGTTACCAAAGCAACATATGCAGGTAGGTTCCTTATGTCAGGACACACACACATCTTATTTTATCACTTGCAATTAAAAGTGCGGACAGCCTGCCTGAAAAGATCAGATTTGCCTGCAGATCTGTGAGTGAACCTTCACTGTGACAAACTGTAATTAGTCCAAACATGAATCTCAACTGTATTGTTTGTGATCATGGTTGCTTAAACATTTTTACTTCTGCAATAGAAAGTTAAAATGTAACATTTGGTATTATACTAATATACTTAACTAAGTACAGAACTAAGATGATCCATCTATTGGGAGATTTGGATGCCAAAATGTTTGTCAAAAATACTAACATCTTGTTGATCACTCTAATTTCAGAAGTACAAACATCAGAACATTTTTGCATCAAGTTCTTGCTCAAGACCCCAGGGCACCTGCTTGAATCCTGCCATCTAGTGGAACAAACTCACTAATTTCTCATGAGATGAGTGCAGCTGAAAATAAGCGTTTAATCAGGTAATATTGTTCCTGAAGCAAAGAATGGATTCCTCGACATAAAGAACCTTTAATTGCGCTCAATAGCACTGCATGAAGAACAGACTGTGAATTCTAAATTTAAGACTTAAAGATCAGTCTGTTCTTTATACAAAACTATGGTATGGCTTTGGATAAATAAGTCCATCCATCCATCCATCCATCCATCCATCCATCCAATTGACATTTAAAATCCATCCATCCATCTATCCATCTGGCATTTCAAATCCATCCATCCATCCATCCATTTGGTATTTCAAATCCATCCATCCATCTATCCATCCATCCATCCATCCACCCATCCATCTGGCATTTCAAATCCATCCATTTGGTATTTCAAATCCATCCATCCATCCATCTATCCATCTGCCATTTCAAATCCATCCATCCATCCATCTATCCATCTGCCATTTCAAATCCATCCATCCATCCATTTGGTATTTCAAATCCTTTCATCCATCCACCCACCCATCCATCCATCTGACATTTCAAATCCATCCATCCATCCATCAATTTTGTATATCAAATCCATCCATCCATCCATCAATTTTGTATATCAAATCCATCCATCCATCCATCAATTTTGCATTTCAAATCCATCCATCCATCCATCTGGCATTTACAATCCATCCATTTGGTATTTCAGATCCATCCATCCACCCACCCATCCATCCATCTGGCATTTCAAATCCATCCATCTGGAATTTCAAATTCATCCATCCATCTGGCATTTCAAATTCATCCATCCATCTGGCATTTCAAATCCATCCATCCATCTGGCATTTCAAATCCATCCATCCATCTGGCATTTCAAATCCATCCATCCATCTGGCATTTCAAATCCATCCATCCATCCATCCATCCATCCATCCATCCATCCATCCATCCATCCATCAATTTTGCATTTCAAATCCATCCATCCATCCATCTGGCATTTACAATTCATCCATCTGGAATTTCAAATCCATCAATCCATCTGCCATTTCAAATCCATCCATCTATCCATCTGGCATTTCAAACCCATCCATCCATCCATCCATCCATCCATCAATTTTGCATTATCAATTTTTGAGACTAATCACTACCTGTATGCATTCTATGCTATATAGTACCTACTTTACCGTACATAGGTACAGTATGCTCACTTAAAGGGATAGTTCAACCAAAAATGTAAATTCTGTCACCATTTACTCACCCTCAAGTTGTTTTAAACCTGTATTAGTTTCTTTATTCTGCTGAACACAAAAGAAGATATTTTGAAGAATGCTTGTAACCAAGCAGAGAGAGCAACCATTGACTACCATAGTATTTTTGACCCTACCATCGTAGTTAATGGTTGCTCTATCTGCTTGGTTACAAACATTCTTCAAAATATCTTCTTTTGTGTTCAGCAGAACAAAGAAACTAATACAGGTTTAAAACAACTTGAGGGTGAGTAAATGGTGACAGAATTTTTATTTTTGGGTGAACTATCCCTTTAAAGCAATACTGTATATGCCCTATAGCAAATCTCAGCTGTGTGACTGGTTATATCTTCCCAAAATGTGATAAATAAGATATCCAGCTTGCTCTGCATACAGTACGCTCACATAAACCTTAACTGCTCTAAATCTCAACTGCTTGATTGCTTGTATATCATTACAAAATGTAAACTATATTATTATCCAGATCTGCTGAATGCAACTAAAAGTCATGAAAATATTAAAATATATATTAACAACATGATTTTCTGTAAAGCTGCTTTGAAAATATGTGTATTGTGAAAAAAGCACTATATAAATAAATTTGACTCTATAAAGTCGGCTCAAAAGAATGAAAACCCCTCAGATGTGTTTAAAAAGGAGATAACAGATAAATGATTATTCAAATTTCCTGCAGGCGTGTGGCGATGTGATGACGTCCATACTTTAGTAATGCTCTCATGGTAAGCAATAAATCACCCAAAATGAAATTTCTCTCATCCTTTACACACCCCCATGTTGTTTGCAAACCCATTCAACTTTCTTTCTTTCCTTAAAATGTAGTGAAAATAGACACAATTAACGTTTCTCTAGCTCCAAAAGCCACTGTAAATGAGATCATAAGACTTGTGTGATCTCATCCAAGAAGGCCATACAGTCGCTTTGTGAAATCAACAGATCAAAATGTCATTTTCTATTGACTGAAATCTGGGTTGCACTTTATTTTACAGTGTGTGCACTTATGTGTACTTGCCTAAGAAAGCACTGGGTGATATATAGTAACTACAGGGGTTAAGGTTAGGTTTAGAGGTCGGTTCAACGTTAGTACCTTGTTATTACCCAGTTATTGCAAGGTACAGGAAAAGTATGTAGATGTGGAACAGGAATGTAAAATAAAGTGCTACCGAAATCTTCCCTTCCACCCTTACTTTCAATTCTCCAGACATTTAGACCTGAGATGATGCACGTGAGCTCCCATTCAGGTCACTCTTTTAAATGTCTCGCTCAAGGCCACAAAGGAATCACAACTTCATCTCTTTCGGGACCAGTTTGTTAGAGATGTACAAAACCTCCTGCTGGCTGTATCTTAATGTGTGAGATACTCCTGATGCTGACTTCACGAATACAAGCACCATACCAGGCGCTGCAGGATTCATTTTATACCACAATGCCTTTAAAACACAAAAAAAGAAGACTGCTGAGTTTCAGCGAGAGCTTGCATTTCTACTCACGTCCAACTGGTTTGACAGTGAGATCCGGCCCTTGTAAGCCACATAGAAAGCAAAAGAATCTCATAAATATGTCTTGGTGTTGAGCTACACTTATATGAAAGATAATATTTGGGGGTATTACAGAGCCTTTTAATGGTGGAAACAAGATTCATTCATTCATACAAGCAAAATGATCAAAATTTGTAAAAATGTATTTTCATTTTTCTCCCTACAAGGAAAATTATAGGTCATAAAAAAAGAAGTGTGCTTAATTGTATTCATTGTGCGCTTGTAGAGTACTCAAAAATCTTAAAAGTAGTATACTTGCAGACAATATAATATTTATGAAATTAAAGGCCACTTAAGTGTACTTAAAATGAGTCCACTTTTGTGACTAACACTCTATCAGGGGCACTTTCTAATAATGTCAAATGAACGTTTTTACTTTAACCTCTTAACCTGCGCCCCTATTTTTGAGAATTTTTTGAAAACGACATACCCAAATGAAAATGTCTGCAGCTCTTAAACCCTATGGTCTATATTCATAAATCTGGTCTTAGTTTAAACTAGACACTTGAAATGTTGTTACCCAAGAGTCGTCATAACTCAAAGTAATATGGGAACAGAGTAATATACATGTAAATATACATGTAAGTGACTCACTTTTTTTTTTTTTTTACTTGGGGAAAAAAATATGAGAATTTAATGTTAAGAGCCTGAAAATAACTTAAATATAAAACTGAATGTCTAATCATGTCGTGATTCAAATATGAGGATGATTCTCTCAGTAATGTAGCTTCTGTGAGCTTTTATGTCAGGAAAAGACAAGGCGTCCTTTCAAAAAGGCCATTTATTTCAGAACATTTGCAATTGTAAAGAGTAGTTTTTCATTCAAATAAACTGCAATAAACTGCTAATTATAATGGATAAACAGTTACTGAAAAACTAAAGCAACTATTTACAGAAATTACAAAGTGTAAAAAACTCATTTAGTTGATAAGAAGTGTCAGTCAGAGTGCGCGCTCCACTGCAGTTTCTGCCCTAAACACTGGCAGGCGCGTGCCGGTGTTATGAAAGCGTAAGCACTAGTAGTATTCACCAAATCCTACTTACATAAACTGCGCAAGATAATGCCTTTTGATTGGTTACTAAGTCCATCAATCAAACCTTTGTTGGAAAGGCATTGGCTAGGCACCGAGTGCCTTTATCCAACGAAAACCATGGGCGCAATGATTGACAGCTCACCAAGCCTGTAAGGCGCTTCCTCTATATGATGCATCACAGGAGAGACTCGGATTGAAGGAGAGAGACGAGGGAGGGTTTATGTCACGGAGAAGAGACTATTCTTGCAGGTGGAGTTTGCCAGAAACTGTTTAGAGTCGATATTTAAAGGGGTGGTAAAACACATTCTTTCGAAGGCTTGATTGTGTTTGTGTTGTGCACTGTAACATGTGTTCATGCTTCGTTTTTAAAAAATGTCATTATTTTTCATATATTTGACCTTTATTCTACACTGCTCTGTCCCTCCTTGTAAAAACGGTCTGATGGTTTCCGGGTTGTATGAAGCCAGTCCCTCAGAA
The DNA here is from genome assembly GCA_023566225.1 of Romanogobio albipinnatus. Lineage (NCBI taxonomy): Eukaryota > Metazoa > Chordata > Actinopteri > Cypriniformes > Gobionidae > Romanogobio > Romanogobio albipinnatus. The sequence goes on from CM042248.1 coordinate 47,146,846, forward strand.
ATACGCAATGGGCTCAGATTGGTTAGCTGGCCCAGTGTGTTGTGATTCGCTAACCGCCTAGTGCACGTTTGTCGGAAACGTCACGCCCCTTACCTTTACCGGTAGCCTGTGCTTTGAGTAGTACAATGGTGTCAATAAAACCATACCAATTTGAGCCCGAATCAGACCCAGACAATTTTAGTGAAGATGATTGAGCAGAACCTGTTCAGTCCTCAAGAGTAAAGACTGCGGATCTATAGTGATCGCTACTGAATGGCACTGTTACTTTTGTATTTTTAGAACGATTATAGCCAAATATCTGTCGCAAGAACGAACACTAAACATTGGATTTACTATAGTAGCCAAATCAAACACAGAACCATGTTTAGCATGCCTGTAGATAAACAATACATAAAAGCTCTAATCAAAGAATAATTTACACTAATGCCAAGTTCGCTGTTGAGATTTTAAAAAGTTTGTAACGTGAGGTGTTTGTCGGATAACGTTAAGTATGAATGAGCATTTAACAAACTGGTTTGCAGAGCCAAATGAGCGTTGTCATCTGTGTACTTCCTTGCTACAACGTACAATTAACAATACGAACTATTACAGGAAAACACATCGACGAAAAATAAATCACACTTACAGGTTGTGGCCCGTAAACAGCTTCTGTTTTTAAATCCATCTTTCAGGACAAGCCGTCGTGCGAATCCTTCATTGAACTTGTGAAGATTGTGGAAGCTTTCCTCCGTGAAATGTGCAGCGGGAGCCGCGCGCGCCCGTCTCACACTGGCAGTGTTTGTCTCGCGCAGCTGATCCGCGGCTCGTGTATTGCAAATACAGACGAATATTGTCCATTATGTCACATTTTCCGGTCTTCTCCTCCGACCCCTGTCTGTCTCGTGCTTTGATTTATGATGGGTAGCATATATCTGCTGCAAATGCGATCGTGTTCCCCTCTGTCTCATACACACATGCATATAACGTTGTATGTTAAACGCACTGCAACGCACCCCCGTCCCTAGGAAGGCTGAACAAAGTGGACCTGCAATCCGGATGAAAATAACAGCGTTTTGTTGGCATCGGCAACAACACTCCAGCCTACTAACTAGCCTACCACAACAACGCTTCTCTGCGGCGATACAAAATGGCCTCGCCCCCCCCCCCCCCCCCCCCTTATTTAATATTCTCGGAGGAGGGGTTTATGTAAATATTGGGGCTGGTGATGTCAGAGACCCTGGAGGAATGTCTGTAGTCTCTAGCGGCCGTTTGCTGTAGTCCATAGAAATTGATTTCTTTAAAAGCAAATATCTCCCTTTGCTTTAAACTTTGAACGTTGTAACTTTGCAGATGTTGTTTATGCTCAAACAGCAACATTACACACTAGCTAAAGTTAGAAAAGTGAAATCGTGGTTTACTACCCCTTTAATTGAAAATGGACATGATTGATTACGCTAACTCAAAACTCTCTTGCAAACAACGGAGGATTTTTAGTTTTTTCCCTATCTTTTCGTTGTTTTGGATTAAAAAGTGGGATGCATTTTGAAGAGTAGACCCTTACACGGAGATGTATGCGGGTGATTATTGGATTCGTCCGATCTGATCTGAATGACAGGAGATGAAAGATGAGTACCGCTAATATTATGCTAATGTTTACATGGCCGGTCCTTTAGCATTTCATTTAACCATTTCCTCTCTGGTGTATTTATTGCAAAAACAAGTTCAGAACATGAATCTTGAGTGTTTTAGCTTTCAAATGATGCATAGTTTGTGATAGTTGATTTAATATTTTGTATAAAACAAAAGTAAATAAAAGTACAGACACGCCCACTTCCGGTTAAGAGGTTAAAGTACATTTTAAATAGTTATGTTTTAATAATCTGTTGTGCATTAAAGAAATGCACATTTTGATGTGTTGACTAAAACTAAAGTACACTAAAGCACATGCAAATTAGGTTATAGATTATAATTTTAACGGTAATGTGTTATTCGATATTAAATATCAAGTTAATGTATTTTAAATGTGCTAAATTGCAACTTCATCATTACAAATGTGGGTCCTTCTTTATATTAGGTGGCCATAACTACTATGTACTTACATAAAAAAATAAGTACAATGTATTGTGTTCATATTGTATTGCAAAACACTTTTACACTGATATTGATGTGGAACACGGGTAAAGTTAGGGACAGGTGTGGTGGTATGAGTAAGTTTAAGGGTAAAGTTAGGGACAGGTGTGGTGGTGTGGGTAAGTTTAAGGGTAAAGTTAGGGACAGGTGTGGTGGTGTGGGTAAGTTTAAGGGTAAAGTTAGGGACAGGTGTGGTGGTATGGGTGAGTTTAAGGGTAAAGTTAGGGACAGGTGTGGTGGTATGGGTAAGTTTAAGGGTAAAGTTAGGGACAGGTGTGGTGGTATGGGTAAAGTTAAGGGTAAAGTTAGAGACAGGTGTGGTGGTATGAGTAAGATTAAGGGTAAAGTTAGAGACAGGTGTGGTGGTGTGGGTAAGTTTAAGGGTAAAGTTAGAGACAGGTGTGGTGGTATGGGTAAGTTTAAGGGTAAAGTTAGGGACAGGTGTGGTGGTATGGGTAAGTTTAAGGGTAAAGTTAGAGACAGGTGTGGTGGTATGGGTAAGTTTAAGGGTAAAGTTAGGGACAGGTGTGGTGGTATGGGTAAGTTTAAGGGTAAAGTTAGGGACAGGTGTGGTGGTATGGGTAAGTTTAAGGGTAAAGTTAGGGACAGGTGTGGTGGTATGAGTAAGTTTAAGGGTAAAGTTAGGGACAGGTGTTGTGGTATGAGTAAGTTTAAGGGTAAAGTTAGAGACAGGTGTGGTGGTATGGGTAAGTTTAAGGGTCGAGTTAGGGACGTGTTGTGGTATGGGTAAGTTTAAGGGTAAAGTTAGGGACAGGTGTGGTGGTATGAGTAAGTTTAAGGGTAAAGTTAGGGACAGGTGTGGTGGTATGGGTAAGTTTAAGGGTAAAGTTAGAGACAGGTGTGGTGGTATGGGTAAGTTTAAGGGTAAAGTTAGGGACGTGTTGTGGTATGGGTAAGTTTAAGGGTAAAGTTAGGGACAGGTGTGGTGGTATAAGTAAGTTTAAGGGTAAAGTTAGAGACAGGTGTGGTGGTATGAGTAAGTTTAAGGGTAAAGTTAGATACAGGTGTGGTGGTATGGGTAAGTTTAAGGGTAAAGTTAGAGACAGGTGTGGTGGTATGGGTAAGTTTAAGGGTAAAGTTAGGGACAGGTGTGGTGGTATGAGTAAGTTTAAGGGTAAAGTTAGAGACAGGTGTGGTGGTATGGGTATGTTTAAGGGTAAAGTTAGGGACAGGTGTGGTGGTATGAGTAAGTTTAAGGGTAAAGTTAGGGACAGGTGTGGTGGTATGGGTGAGTTTAAGGGTAAAGTTAGGGACGTGTTGTGGTATGGGTAAGTTTAAGGGTAAAGTTAGGGACAGGTGTGGTGGTATGAGTAAGTTTAAGGGTAAAGTTAGAGACAGGTGTGGTGGTATGAGTAAGTTTAAGGGTAAAGTTAGGGACAGGTGTGGTGGTATGAGTAAGTTTAAGGGTAAAGTTAGGGACAGTTGTGGTGGTATGAGTAAGTTTAAGGGTAAAGTTAGAGACAGGTGTGGTGGTATGGGTAAGTTTAAGGGTAAAGTAAGGGACAGGTGTGGTGGTATGGGTAAGTTTAAGGGTAAAGTAAGGGACAGGTGTGGTGGTATGAGTAAGTTTAAGGGTAAAGTTAGAGACAGGTGTGGTGGTATGGGTAAGTTTAAGGGTAAAGATAGGGACAGGTGTGGTGGTATGAGTAAGTTTAAGGGTAAAGTTAGAGACAGGTGTGGTGGTATGGGTAAGTTTAAGGGTAAAGTTAGGGACAGGTGTGGTGGTATGGGTAAGTTTAAGGGTAAAGTTAGGGACAGGTGTGGTGGTATGAGTAAATTTAAGGGTAAAGTTAGGGACAGGTGTGGTGGTATGAGTAAGTTTAAGGGTAAAGTTAGGGACAGGTGTGGTGGTATGAGTAAGTTTAAGGGTGAAGTTAGGGACAGGTGTGGTGGTATGAGTAAGTTTAAGGGTAAAGTTAGAGACAGGTGTGGTGGTATGGGTAAGTTTAAGGGTCGAGTTAGGGACGTGTTGTGGTATGGGTAAGTTTAAGGGTAAAGTTAGGGACAGGTGTGGTGGTATGAGTAAGTTTAAGGGTAAAGTTAGGGACAGGTGTGGTGGTATGGGTAAGTTTAAGGGTAAAGTTAGAGACAAGTGTGGTGGTATGGGTAAGTTTAAGGGTAAAGTTAGGGACGTGTTGTGGTATGGGTAAGTTTAAGGGTAAAGTTAGGGACAGGTGTGGTGGTATGAGTAAGTTTAAGGGTAAAGTTAGAGACAGGTGTGGTGGTATGAGTAAGTTTAAGGGTAAAGTTAGATACAGGTGTGGTGGTATGGGTAAGTTTAAGGGTAAAGTTAGAGACAGGTGTGGTGGTATGGGTAAGTTTAAGGGTAAAGTTAGGGACAGGTGTGGTGGTATGAGTAAGTTTAAGGGTAAAGTTAGAGACAGGTGTGGTGGTATGGGTATGTTTAAGGGTAAAGTTAGGGACAGGTGTGGTGGTATGAGTAAGTTTAAGGGTAAAGTTAGGGACAGGTGTGGTGGTATGGGTGAGTTTAAGGGTAAAGTTAGGGACATGTTGTGGTATGGGTAAGTTTAAGGGTAAAGTTAGGGACAGGTGTGGTGGTATGAGTAAGTTTAAGGGTAAAGTTAGGGACAGGTGTGGTGGTATGAGTAAGTTTAAGGGTAAAGTTAGGGACAGGTGTGGTGGTATGAGTAAGTTTAATGGTAAAGTTAGAGACAGGTGTGGTGGTATGGGTAAGTTTAAGGGTAAAGTAAGGGACAGGTGTGGTGGTATGGGTAAGTTTAAGGGTAAAGTAAGGGACAGGTGTGGTGGTATGAGTAAGTTTAAGGGTAAAGTTAGAGACAGGTGTGGTGGTATGGGTAAGTTTAAGGGTAAAGATAGGGACAGGTGTGGTGGTATGAGTAAGTTTAAGGGTAAAGTTAGAGACAGGTGTGGTGGTATGAGTAAGTTTAAGGGTAAAGTTAGGGACAGGTGTGGTGGTATGAGTAAGTTTAAGGGTAAAGTTAGAGACAGGTGTGGTGGTATGGGTAAGTTTAAGGGTAAAGTAAGGGACAGGTGTGGTGGTATGGGTAAGTTTAAGGGTAAAGTAAGCGACAGGTGTGGGGTTGTATGAGTAAGTTTAAGGGTAAAGTTAGAGACAGGTGTGGTGGTATGGGTAAGTTTAAGGGTAAAGTTAGGGACAGGTGTGGTGGTATGAGTAAGTTTAAGGGTAAAGTTAGGGATAGGTGTGGTGGTATGGGTAAGTTTAAGGGTAAAGTTAGGGACAGGTGTGGTGGTATGGGTAAGTTTAAGAGTAAAGTTAGGGACAGGTGTGGTGGTGTGGGTGAGTTTAAGGGTAAAGTTAGGGACAGGTGTGGTGGTATGGTTAAGTTTAAGAGTAAAGTTAGGGACAGGTGTGGTGGTATGGGTAAGTTTAAGAGTAAAGTTAGGGACAGGTGTGGTGGTGTGGGTGAGTTTAAGGGTAAAGTTAGGGACAGGTGTGGTGGTATGGGTAAGTTTAAGGGTAAAGTTAGGGACAGGTGTGCTGGTATGAGTAAGTTTAAGGGTAAAGTTAGGGACAGGTGTGGTGGTATGAGTAAGTTTAAGGGTAAAGTTAGAGACAGGTGTGGTGGTATGGGTAAGTTTAAGGGTAAAGTTAGGGACAGGTGTGGTGGTATGAGTAAGTTTAAGGGTAAAGTTAGAGACAGGTGTGGTGGTATGGGTAAGTTTAAGGGTAAAGTTAGGGACAGGTGTGGTGGTATGAGTAAGTTTAAGGGTAAAGTTAGGGACAGGTGTGGTGGTATGGGTGAGTTTAAGGGTAAAGTTAGGGACGTGTTTTGGTATGGGTAAGTTTTAGGGTAAAGTTAGGGACAGGTGTGGTGGTATGAGTAAGTTTAAGGGTAAAGTTAGAGACAGGTGTGGTGGTATGGGTAAGTTTAAGGGTAAAGTTAGGGACAGGTGTGGTGGTATGAGTAAGTTTAAGGGTAAAGTTAGGGACAGGTGTGGTGGTATGAGTAAGTTTAAGGGTAAAGTTAGGGACAGGTGTGGTGGTATGGGTGAATTTAAGGGTAGAGTTAGGGACGTGTGGTGGTATGGGTAAGTTTAAGGGTAAAGTTAGGGACAAGTGTGGTGGTATGGGTAAGTTTAAGGGTAAAGTTAGGGACAGGTGTGGTGGTATGAGTAAGTTTAAGGGTAAAGTTAGGGACAGGTGTGGTGGTGTGGGTGAGCTTAAGGGTAAAGTTAGGGACAGGTGTGGTGGTATGGGTAAGTTTAAGAGTAAAGTTAGGGACAGGTGTGGTGGTGTGGGTGAGTTTAAGGGTAAAGTTAGGGACAGGTGTGGTGGTATGGGTAAGTTTAAGAGTAAAGTTAGGGACAGGTGTGGTGGTGTGGGTGAGCTTAAGGGTAAAGTTAGGGACAGGTGTGGTGGTATGGGTAAGTTTAAGAGTAAAGTTAGGGACAGGTGTGGTGGTGTGGGTGAGTTTAAGGGTAAAGTTAGGGACATGTGTGGTGGTATGGGTAAGTTTAAGAGTAAAGTTAGGGACAGGTGTGGTGGTATGGGTAAGTTTAAGAGTAAAGTTAGGGACAGGTGTGGTGGTGTGGGTGAGTTTAAGGGTAAAGTTAGGGACAGGTGTGGTGGTATGGGTAAGTTTAAGGGTAAAGTTAGGGACAGGTGTGCTGGTATGAGTAAGTTTAAGGGTAAAGTTAGGGACAGGTGTGCTGGTATGAGTAAGTTTAAGGGTAAAGTTAGTCAGTGGTGAATATATATATATGGTATATATGGTGGGCCGTTATCGGCGTTAACGTGCTGCGTTAACGTGAGACACTTATCTGGCGATAAAAAAAATATCGACGTTAATCTATTCTCAAAGTTGGGTTGGGAGGTGGGTCTATACTACGGAAGCTATGATGACTTTCACCTTGATATTTTAGCGCGGATGTATACCTAGCCAAATTGCACTGTAGGGGGCGAGAGAATGAGTCTTTGAACCTGTGTGTATGCCTACTAGTGTTGTCAAAAATATCGATATTTCGCTATGTATCGATACTGAAATATCTGAAACGATACAATACTCATTTTCTACAGTATGGATATCAGCTGCGCTCTCCTCTCCTCTCCGACCGCACCCGCCTCTTCTCATTCAGTCCGTTTAATCCTCTGAACATTGTGAACGCGTGTTCTGCTGGACTTTTGTTAGTATTGGTGTGACCGGTCTGAATTTCGCGCGGGGTTGCTCATAACGTTAATTCTACTAATTCCCGCAAATTTCGCGCTCGCATCTGAAGCGCACACACACATACCGTAATAAAGCCGCCTCTGACATACAGGTGCAAAAATGAGCTCCTTTTTCCAGTTTATTAATGGTCAAATACACTCAAAAATGTCTCAATGCCCATCTTGGTGAGTTTTAACGTAAACACAGTCGTAACCAGCTCACAGGAACAGTGTTTGGATATGCGTGCGTCAGGTCTTAAAGGGACAGAAGTTATTTATTATTCAAACTACAAAAAGACAAACGATCACTTACAAGCACACATATTCTGAATGCCTTCGGCAGAATTCAAATGAGCCATTTTAATCTAGATTAATTTTGGAATTAATCTAGATTAAAAAAATGTATCTATGCCCACCACTAATATATATATACACATGCACACATTTTCTGTGATCTATCTCTCTCAAAACACTCAAAAGTTCTCAATTTTCAAGCTGTGTCGTCATGTATCTTGTTCAAAGATGCTAGTCAAACATTGCACGGCAGACAATAGTCTCACATCTGAGAGAGATTGAACAAACGCTACTGTGCAGATTACGCTAACTGCATGCACAACAGGGGTACTTTGGATTCTGTGCTTATAAATCAACCACGCTAACAAAAAAGCCTCCTCTTCAAAGTGTTAGTAAACACTTTTGTGTCCAAATGGGAGTGTTTCGTCTCCCATTAGCTTTGCCAAAAACACGATAAACACAGAATTAGGCCTACTAATGCGATGCCCAATGCACTCCATGGCCCACAGCTTCTTTTCCGTGCCTTTTACGTGGAGGTATTGCATTGCTATCACTGAGCTTTACACACAAACACAAAGCTCCTCTGACAGATGTAGGCAGAACAAAAGAGAGTCTGCATTGTGAGAAAGCTTTCTGAAATCAGCTTGGAAATATTTCTATGTCAGTTGGTTGTGTATAAAAAATTGTATTGGTAAAAAAAAAAAATCCAATGGCTATGAGAAAGAAAAAAGATTAGAATAGTCAGTTGAATTATCCTGCAGGAAAAAGAAGATTTGCACTGTTATAAAAAGACTAAAGAATAAACACATACACAGATAAATTATGACATTTTTATGATTACACACACCATATTGCAAATTTTTAAATTATGTGAGTGCATTTGCTTAGTTACACTTTAAAGTCACCATGAAATCAATGTTGACAATTCTTATTCTTTTTTATGGAATATTGCACCATTTATTAGTGATTTATCTGTGCACATCATTATTATTTTTTTTAATTAATGTGCCTTGCAATCTTGAATCAAAATAATTCCCTCTCCCTCTCATCTCTTCTCTTTGAGGGCAGGGCAACCTGTCACTCACGTGACATCCACCAATAGCAAACCACAACCATCCAGTCAATTTCACAAGCCCCGCCCAACATTTGTTCTCGTTTGAGAAGCGGTTTCACTCGGATATATGGCACAATAGAGAAGAAAAGCCCATCACAACTTGTTTCGTGCTGACTTGATAGTTTTAAAAAGTTAACAAAATCTGACAATACTCAAAGTTCAAATTTAAAAAGGTAAATAAATTTTTTTTTTGTGATGTTTATTAATTCTAGCCTGGCTCCGCCCTCCTACATACTTCCGCTCACTTTTCATTTTCCTTCAGTACTCCGTCTGGGACTGCTGTATAATCTTAGGTTTTCTCCGAACTCATTTTTAACAGAGGGAGAGGATGAGAACGATGACATTGATGTCGTGCGCTAGTTTGAGTTGTAGTTCAGTAATGGCGGCGGAGAAAAGATGCGAGCGAAGCCATTCATTCCGTTGTGGCACCGCTGCCGAATATCCAGAAGTTACAGCCGGAGCAAGAACAATCTTTGCTGAGTTTTTTTGGAGGCCATGATGTTGTGTGCCAGGAAAAAGTTTGATTTTCCAGCTCGCTCTGTTAGTGGTGAAGAAGTTGGCTGAAGCCCCGGTAAGTTAATTGTTTTGCGTGCGGTTGAAAGGCATTGTCATAATTTACAGGGGCTAGTCAGGGATTTTATTGCCGTCCGTCTCAGACCACCCGTGTAAAAATCTCCAGCCGAATTACTGTTTTAGACAAACACAGAGGTGAGTTAATTGCTGTCTGAATCCACATATCCGAGTTTTCAAGAATATATCACTTCAAAATTCACTGTTTATATCCTTTTTGACCCCTGCAGAGCACCGTACGGCTGCGCTTCGCTGTAATTTGGATGCATTTCTAGACTTGTATTTCTTTAAATGCTGGCAAGTATTTACAAGAGCAATATATTTCATCACCGCTCAAAAAATAAAAGGAAGAAAAGCATGTAAACATTTGAATTGGGCCGTTATTTACAGCAGCATTTATTCTTATCATACCAATCATATGATATTTTATTTACTGTATGTTATGGACCACGTGAGCAGCGCATTCCCGAACACAAAACTCTCCCCTCCACCGTGAATAAATCATAATCCGAATGCACAATGTTTTATCACTGAGGTGACGTGCACAATCTTCAGTTCCCTTTCGTTCAGTCACTACGACGTAACGTTAGTGACTAATGAATGGGGGTTTCGCTTAGAAGCCAATCATCTTCGAGAATTCAAAAACACCCAATGGCAGTGCCAATGCCATGGGCATGCGGAATTTGCATATGTAACTCCGCCCCACCGCGTGGGTATATAAGGAAGTACGTGGGCAATATCGCATTATGTTTCTGCTTCGGAGCTTCTCTTCACTCCTGCAAGCCTGAATTCTGAAGTCCTCTCTTCCGTCTTCGAGACGAGCGGTTCTCCAGGGTGTTGGTGTGACGGCGCGTTCCAGCGATCTCACATTGCCTGCCTGCTGATCTGTGCAGTGATCTGCAACAGCTGTGTGTGTTTTCCCTGGGCGCTTCGGCACTCCGCAGAGCTTTCCTCGCACAAAAAGAGCTTGCTCGTGGCACGTCTTTTTCAAGAGGGCTCGCCCGCGCACTTCCGGGTGCGATCAATCTCCGTTGCTGTCTATGGACACATTCACTGCTCGACGTGTTTGGGCTTCAGCACGTTCAGGCAGTGTTTGTGCATGCGTCATGTTCCCACTGCAGGAATATGACCATCGCAATGTCGCGGTCGAGACTCAGTGATCTCTGTGAGGAGAGAGAGTCCCCTCTGCCACACCCCAATCTACTGTCTCCGAGTGAGGTGGTACTTTGGCTGGTGGCCAGGGTGACCTGAGGGCGGTGCTGTGGTATTAAGAACCCCAACGATACGTTCCTCGGGCCACATCCCCCTCTCGCACACCGCTTCCAGCGAGTGCTGGACTGAAACAGCGGCCCGTCTCTGACGACTCGTTCGTTTCGTTCACACTCCAGATAGCAGTGAGATGTCCTTTGGGGATGACGATTAGGTTGTGTTCCACCTTCGGGTGTGCCAGCGCTGCCTGATCCGACCTAGAGTTGACAGCCATGTTATCTCGGGAAGCCCCGAGCCTCGCGCTGGTGTGGAACTCTGCCCTGACGCGAGTGCTTGTGGTTGCGCGATTGGTTTTTGTGGGCGGCACGCGACAGCTGTTGGGCCCCGCCACCAATGCCTTTCGCTCCCGAGGTGCATGAGGAGATCACGCGGTCCAGGAAGTCCCTGTGCTTGCCGTGACCGTTCGATGGCCACCTCCGCCTTATCTGCCCTTGATGATGCCGTGGCCAAGGGTACACTGGGGTCCCCCACACTGTTGAACTCTCTGTTGCGCTCTACGGTGTCCACGGAGGGCTTCGACGTGGCGTGGCTATCTTAAGCACCCTTCCAAAGCCTATGGGCTCTTCTACTTCGGTGGCATGGTCCTGCAGAGCTACGGGGCAGGCCGCTGCCCCTTTGCACATGCACGAGGGTGGGGCCGACCCAGTGCTCTTCAATGAGCTGCCACTGATCCTGCCCTCCGGACGGTGAAGGTGGCCACACACTCCCTCGGTCGGGCGATGTCCACAGCTGTGGTCCGGGAGAAACACCTGGCCTTACCTGGTGGTGTGGGGGAGGCTGAGTGAGCCTGCCTCCTCAAGTCACCCATATCCCAGGCTGGCCTCTTCGGCGGCGCGGCTGAGAACTGCGCCCAACGGTTCTCGTCTGCCCAAGAGTAGAGTGAGGCTGTAACAGGTACTGCCCCGGCGGCTAGCTGCTGCACCCAGCCACCGGCTCAGTCGCCTCAGTCCGCTCGCCGCTTAGGGCAGCCTCCTTCCTCCCGCCCGGCCCAAGCAGCAGCCTTCACCTGGGCCGCGCCGTGGAGGTGGTTGCAGGATGACGCACAGTCCGCTTCTTAGCCTGGTTAAACGCCAGACTGGACATGGACAACTCAGAGATGGGTCCTAGTTCTTTCGAGGGGATGGTAGCAGGGCCTCTCCTTCCCCCGGTGGAGGGCCGGGGGAAAATCCTTCTGCTGCTGCCCCCCCGGCCGCGCCACTCTCGTCCCTCTCTGTTGCCAGCCTCCTCTCAGAGCAGACCCCAGTGGAACGTGCGTCCTTCCCTGGTCTCCACTGTCAGGACGCAGCTGCTGACTATGCCCCCACACCGGGACGCTACGCCTCCCACGTCCGGGCCAGTCACGCTGCCTCACTGCCCCACCTGGGGTATGTCTGTGGTTCGAGTGACCCCGCTGGTCAGTTCCTGGGAGCCTGGCTACAGCTTCAGGGACTGTCCACTGGGTCGCGAAGACCATCAGGCTCGGCTACGCGATTCAGTTCGCGCAGGCTCCTCCCCGCTTCCCGGGGAGTCCGTGCTCCATGGTGGGGCCCAATAAAATTCCCCAGTCATGTGTGCGGAGGATGCCATCCTACTGGCGAAGGATGCGATCGAGCCTGTCCCTCCAGCCGAAATGAAGTCCGGCTTCCTCAGCCCTTACTTCATTGTACCCTAGGAAACCGGTGGGTTACGGCCAATCCTGGACCTGCCCGTACTGAACCGATCCCTTCACAGGCTTCCGTTCAGGATGTTGGTAGCGAACACCTCCTCGGACACATTCGTCCGCTAGATTGGTTGCAGCGATCGACCTGAAGGACGCTTACTTCCATGTCTCCTTCCTCGACGCAGACCGTTCCTACGGTTTGCTTCGAGGGGCGGACATTCAGTACGCGGTCCTCCAATTCGGGCCAGCTCTGTCCCCTCGTGACTCCACGTAGTCTATCGAGGCAGCCCTTGCGCCACTCAGGCAGCACAGGGTTCGCATCCTGAACTACCTCGACGATTGGCTCATACTGGGTCACTCTCGAAAGCAGATGTGCAAACACAGAGTCCAAGTGCTCTGGCACTTAGCCCGTCTGGGCCTTCGGGTCAATTGGGAGAAGAGCAACTCTGCCCCGTGCAGAGGATCTCTTTTCTCAGTATGGTTTCCGACTCGGTCGCCATGTACGTGCTGCTTACCAGCGAGCGCGCGCAGTCACAGCTGACTTGCCTTCGTTAATTCGAGAGCAAGAGTGCAGTCCCTTCGTGCTGTCCATGTCCCGGGAGAACTGAACCGTGCAGCCCACAAGCTCACGGTCTCAGCCACTTCCTGGAGATTGGAGACTCCATCCCCAGTCGGTCCAGCTGATTTGGGAACAGTTCGGCGACGCACAGGTAGATCTGTTGCCTCCCACGACTCTTCCCTGGTGGCACCTACGTCCCGATCTTTGGAACCTCCACGTGTGGCTCCTGGATGGGACGTGGCAGGTTTGAGTACCCTACCACCTCTGGTGGTGGCTACCAGCACTTCCGCTAGGGCAGAGTACTTTCACCTATGCGTTGAAGTGGAACCTCTGCGTCACCTGGTGTCTTCTCGCCAAGAAGACCCCTGGAGATGCCTGATTGGGTCTGTGCTCTCGTTTCTCCAAGTAGGGTTGGAACTAAGGCTGTCGCCTTCCACCCTTAATGCATATGTGGCCGCAATATATGCCCACCACAACCTTGGAGGGCAAAACCGCCATAGAACTCCATTGAACTGCAGCACAAGCCTGTCACATTTCCATCTTAAAGCAAAAATATGTGAACAAGATGCACATTTTGAAATAGTTTTTGTGCGCAAAAAAACCCTAAATAACGACTTATATAGTGATTACCAATTTCAAAACACTGCATCATGAAGCTTCAAAACGTTATGAATCAGCGAGTCGAATCATGATTCGAATCGTGTGTCAAACCGCCAAACTGCTGAAATCACGTGACTTTGGCGATCCAAACCGCTGAATCGACTCACTAATTCATAATGCTTCGAAGCTTCATGATGCCGTGTTTTGAAATCGGTCATCACTATATAAGTCGTTATTTAGGGTTTTTTTGCGCACAAAAACTATTCTCGTCGCTTCATAAAGTTATTGTAGAACCACTGTAGTGAGATGGACTTTGTAACGACGTCTTTAGTTCCTTTTATGGGTCTTGTGAGTGTAAAATGAATTGTGCCAATGGAGGCCTTTCTGAGCCATCGGATTTCAACTAAAATATCTTAATTTGTGTTCCGAAGATGAACGGAGGTCTGACGGGTGTCGAACGACATGAGGGTAATAAATTAATGACAGAATTTTCATTTTTGGGTGAACTAACCCTTTAATGCTGTTCATTGATTCAAGTAAATGTTTTGACATTTGGGTATAAAGTGTTTTAATTCTATAAAATATGGTGTAAAACCGCCAAAGTGCTGCCCTCTTAAGGTTGAACGGTGGCTACTGCAGTTGAATTTTCCTATTGGACGTTGTAGGTCATTGTGACGTAGGATGGTTCTTCCAACGGCTCACTCCCCACGCCCCTGGCACGAGCTCACCACGCCCTCAGAAATGTTTTCCCCAATCACATGATGAGAACGGCTTCACTCCAGTTACATGAAGTAGAAACATTATGAATGAAACTTACTTGACACTTGCGTTAACATTGTAATGAAGACAATACGGTTAAATAATGCAGTTGTCAGTACACGTCAGGCTTTTCTTGCGATATTATTGCCGCCCGTCATGTGTACAGATAAGTTTCAAACCATGACACGCAAGTGGTTGCCGTGGTAACAAAAAATATTTTGTAAAATGATAAATGTCTTTACAGTCACTTTTCATCAATTTAATGCATCATTGCTGAATAAAATGTTTAAGTAATTTCTTTTTTTCATGATTTCAACAAAAATATTGAGCAGCACAACTGTTTTCAACATTGATTATAATCATAAATGTTTCTTGACCATCAAATCATCATATTACAATGATTTCTGAAGGATCGTGTGGCACTGAAGACTGGAGAAATGATGCTTTGATCACAGGAATAAATGACATTTTACAATATATTCACATGGAAAACAAATTGTAATAATATTTCGCAATAGTCTGTACTGTGTTTAAAAACATCTTTGTTTTTTTTTATTCTTTGAAAAACATTTACAAATTTAACGTAATTATTCCAAACTTTTGACTAATAGTGCACAATAATTAGACTGCCATGTCCCTCAACTTTAAATCAAGCATAACATTAGAAACACCAAGGTCATGGGTTCAATTTCCAGTGAATGCATGTCGTTCTGGATAAAGGCATTACCATTGCCAAATACATAAATGCACATAAGATTTTCTTTCTTTCTTTTATAGGTCCAAACTGGGTTTCTCTTGCAAAATAAGCCAATTTTTTTTAAAGAACCCATTCCAATTTAGCTGAAAAGACAGATAGCATCACGACCTGCTTTAAACACTGCGAGGCTAAGCAGCACTTGCTTAATGTACAATTACTAAGAGCATTTGTATGATTGGACAGTAATCCCCGGCCGTCACAGCAAATGGCCTCTGGAGGTTTTATTTTTAGGCGTATTTGAGAATCACAACGGAGGTTTTAGTCGAAGCGGCCAACGTGAAATGAAAATGAAAAAAGAAAAAAAAAATTCCTGACACATTTTGTCTGCCGTTCATTCAGTCACTGTATAGTTTTAATCTAGTGAAGAACTAGAAAATAATACACTGCAAAAAAATAATAATGCTTTCTTTTGAAGTAATTTTTTCTGAGCCCATTGGCAGATATTTGTTTTCTTGTTTTAAAAATCTTAATTTAAGAATGTTTAGATATTTGTACAGAAAAGACAAGACAAATTAATTTTTTTTGCCTTAATCCGAATATAATTTGAGATTTCAACCAGTTCAAATGATAATGAGATGTATAAATGTGATGTATAAAAAAGCATCTCAAAACCAAAACAGGGGTTGATGCCATGACATTTAACCAAGTTAAAGACTGGGGTGGACCAAAACCCCTATTAATCAACCAATAACCACAAAAATCCCTGATTTTAGTCTTCTACTGGAAAGTCATCTAAAAAAATGAAACCCACAGGTCCCAAATGGGACCAAGTTTGTGACCATACTGACACTGTAGATGGGGTTGAAAAGGGTTTTGTGGGAGGTTTTTGGGGAGAATTTTACAGTGCTTTGGTGGCATTTGCAGCAAGCATTCGGTGTTGTGTGTACAAGGGGTTGACAGAAGGACTAACCTGCTCCGAGAGGTTCTTGGAGCGCAGGAAGAAGCCGAGCAGACATCCGATAACCACGGCCAACACTGAGAGGATCAGCAGGCCGTTCTGCTTACAAACCCCTTTCACTCGCACCCACACTGCATCCAGCGCCACGGCCATCGTGTGTCCCACGTCCACAAAACACCAGCCACACTAGCAGATCTCCATATATCCACCACCCAGATCCAGATGGGAGAATGACCCACGCAGATGGACCTTGGACAGAGCGTGAACGAGAAAGATAATTGCAGTTTTGCTCAGACCCTGGGTAAAACTCTCATACTCTTTCTTTCTCCACTCCCCTTCTTCACTATGCAGCGATAGACTAAGAAGATCATCACACTTTTCAAGCATCCTCTGTTTCCAGCCCATTCGGGACGGATCAGCTCCGCCCAACTTCCAGCTCAGCCAATAGGAAGCGAGCGACAGTTGGTGTTGTGCACAGAGCGGGCAGCATCAACAATCCTATTAGTGACAGCACGCTGTGAAAAAGGGTCTGTGGCCTGGATTACAAACACAGAGCATCAAATGAAGATAAAACTGGCTGGATCTATTCATAAACAACACTGAATGAACAGAAATGGCCTCATTTATGAACGTGTGGATGCATATGTTTGTGCATTCTCCGGGGGGGATGGGAGTTTGAGGTTAAAGTGCAACATTTTTTGGCTTTTTTTTGGTGTTTTTGAAATGATTCTGAAGGAATTTGCTTGTATTGTAAACATTTTAAGAGCTTAACATGTTATTTGTAACATGGAATTTGTAGTCCCAATTCTACAGAAATGTACATGGCATAAAAGAAATATGTATGAAATATTGATTATATAATCTTGGTAAAGGTCATTTTTAGGGCCAGATTGACGAACAGCTTGCGCCAGCGGAAACCCCTTTACTAAAGACACGCAGTGATAAATTAGCGCTGAAAAGGCGTGGATAGGGTTATTTTTGTGGCTGATCTTATTGCATGTGCATTTGTAGGAGTTTCTCTTTCAGATGCAAAATTTATGAGAGGAGAGTATTTAAATGAATCACTCAAGGTGATTTACAGTAACGGTTTTTGGTTTTGTTTGTGTTGATGTCTTTGTATTTTTGCTTCTTGTTCTGTTCCTGGTTTTGTCATGTGTTCCTGTTTGTAGCCGCGTGCAGGCGGGGAGGAGCTGCAAACGGAGATGGCAAGTCTGACACTTTCTGCTTCTCGCACTGTTATAGCTAAAGTGAAATAAATGCAATATTTGTCAAATACACAGATGTTTCAGAGACATTTTTATTCAATTCTTTATGCACTGCTTAATACAGCGTCTGTTTGTGCAAGAATAGAGTTCAACATAAGCCTACGCTGTCAATGAAGTGGGGTCTATGTTTGATAAACATGACAATATAACATCGCGACTACATGAAAAGAGGTTTTACTGTTATAAAAAACAGATTTGTATGCAATAGTGGTTCTAGAATAAACGCGAAACACATGTGATCGCTGTCATACGGTGAATCCGGTCAATCGTGGAACAGCTGTGTCGTAATCAGCGCTCGTGCAGTCGCTCTGGAGAATCTACGCAAAATGCACCAGCCGGCTGCTCTCGAATCACTCTCGCGGTACTTTGATGCCATACGCCAATAGCCGCGTTTTCCAGCCAAAAATTACCCTTCAAATTGCGCAAATTGAAATTGCGAATTGAAAATACGCCCAATGGAAACGCGCCAATATCGCAAAAAAGTTTTTACGCTCGCATGAGGTGGTTTTTCAGGCCATTCGAAAAAGGACATTTTCGCAAAACTGCAATGGAAACTGTTTTTTTTTCGCATTTACAGGTCACCTGGTACAGTGACGCATTGCTGCCACATAGGGCCTACATGTCGTAGGTATGTCGTAATAACGAGATCTTAAGTCGTTAAAACGACAGCCCAGTTACACACATCAATCCATTCCTGACGATCTTGGTTTGCTTCTTATTTATTAAATGTACAGCCAAATAGTTGATTAAACATTGATCAAATTAAAATACAATTTATACAAAACGGAATTAATTTTAAAGAAAGACTTTCTAGAAAACAAAATTCAATGAAGTGCTCAAAATCCATCTGCGCATCTGATTATGTGTCTTACTCATGCTGCTCACTTTCATAATCAACATATGACATTAAAATAATAATAATATTTAAACATAGCCTAATTATGAAACTAAATAGGCTACGTTTTCTTTAACCCTCTGTCCGACGAAGGCGCCTTCTGATGGATTTTTTCCTTTATGACAGCGGAAACAACTCACAATACTCCATCATTTTTAGTCATACAGATAGGCTAAGTGCAAGATATAATTATAATAAACAGTAAACTGTCTACTTTTATTTGTGTACACTCACAATAACAACAAAGGCCATGGATTCAGGGAACAGATTATTTTGCACTCCACTCCAAACGCTGTCTTCATTTCAAAAATATATTTTATTCATTAAACGCAAAGTTTTTCATTTCAAAAGCATTTCTAAATTCAGCTTATATTTCCAACAAATAAAATTCCAAGCCAAAATAACAAAGTGGTAAAAAAAAAACCTTTGAGTTATCACCATGCAAATTAAATTTTTTCGCTCGTCTCTGTACGTGGCAGGCTGGCAGCAATGCGCCACAATAACCTGGCATACATAAAAGTCAATTATTCTTTACAGATGATGGTATGTTTGGACAGAAGACGAGACACTGTTCTTTATTTACCTCATAAAAGACAATAGAATATAAAATGCCACAATTTATCAAGACCTTGAAGCAGATAAGAGAGAGACACCCAGAAGCGCCTCATATGTGCCGCTCAAGTATAAGGCGCTTTCCTTGCGATCAATGCTTGGATAACCCACACGTCTCCTTCCATTAAAAATAATGGCGTGCGGTGGCTGGGATATACAAAAAGCTAACAACATACGTAGCATAATTTTTGGAATTTTTAGTCGCATAACATCAGTTAATGGAAACACCGTCATTGCGCAATATTTTTTTATCAACTATTAGAAAATATTGCAAAAGTTTTGCGCAAATCTGTAATGGGAACGCGGCTACAGTCACGTGACGTTGGCACTGCCTCAAGTCGGACAACATTTCTAACCGGCATGCACTGCTTCAAGACAGCCGCCGATTGGTCTGCGCATCGCTGTATGAAGTCGAACAAGCCTTTCATGTGTTGTGTCTCTCATTGGTTTGTCTTGTCATGTGATACTATGCTCTGTTTGTCATTGGTTCATTGTCATGATTGTTCACCGGTGTGTCTTGTATTAGTCATTAGTCTCTGTGTATTTAAGCCCTCATGTTTGCCATGTGTCTTGTGCTGTGTCCCAATTTGCCTACTTATACTATGACCTAAAAGTATGTACTCTTTTTGTGAAGAAAAAGTACATACTTTTGAGTGTGTAGCAGAAGAGTATGCAAGCTTTGGGACATACTACTTCGTCATCTATAATGGACTCTGTTGCTTAGTTACGTGTATCCTGACACCGTTTAACCCTCCTATTATCTCTGGGGTCAATTTGACTTCTTTTTGCTTCAGATTGAATGAATTTAATGGGGACAACTCTGTAAACATAAAATTAACATGATGATATTTTTCCAATGTCCTGTACACATTTTGTGGCATTGGTGTTCTTTGGGGTCAATTTGACCCCAGGCTCTTTTAGCTGTATAAAACATAAGAAATATACATTTTACACACATTTGTTTAGGTTGTTTTATTGAGGTCACTATAACATTCTATAATTGTATATATTCAATGTAATATTCATACAACTTCCCTCTGTTTTAGGGCTCTAACCTAACCTAACCATACCTGTAGTATTGCGAGAACCACTAGTACTTCACGTTATTGTCCTGCCCCCCACGTGAACGACAGGGTAGCCATAGTGCTGCTAATGTCATCAAAATGGTTCCAGGGCCCACCAGATATGCTGTCAGACATAAATGACCTGAGACATAAACCTTTGTAAAAAAAACAAAAAAAAATTCATATTCTGAAGGTTTAAATTGCTGGGTAGCAAATATTACCAGATTTGAGGGTAACAGGAGGGTTAAACTGCCCTGTCAATCATCGTCACAGTTCAAATCCTCCACATTCAATTTAATTTCCTACCGTATTGGAGAGAAATGTAGACGCACGTTGATCTGCCATTCGTGGGTCTTAATGAAGAGACTCCCCTCATGTGTTTGCAGTTTAAATATAATGCTGCATTTAAAAGTTAATGGCCAAACGTATCATTACAACATTTCTCAATGCTGCTGCAGGTGAAATATAATGTGGATAACATTGAATAACTATCTTTTCGTCAGGTTAAATACTGATAATTGATCACTCAAACCCCTTTGTCTAACCCTCTCTACTTAACCGTCGGACTCGCATAACCGTCATATTTGTAGTTTTTTTTTTAACACTTTTTATCCGCGTTTTTGTAGTAGTAGTTCTAATCGAAACCTCGTCCAACTCGCAATGGGTTGTGGGCAATATCAGCCGTTAGAGTGCGCACCAATCTGCACTTCGATTTCTGACCGGAAATAGTGGCCATCCGGGTATCTGTGGAATACTCTTTTCAACATACTACGATTTGGGACATACTAATTCTATTTTCGAATACTAATTAGGACGGATAGTATAAGAATTGGGACGCAGCCTCGGTTGGCGGTAAAGCATCTATAAGCTGGCTTGCCAACCGCCAATAAAAACAGAAGAAGAAAAAGAAGATGATGTGTCTTGGTCTAGTATTGATGTTGTTACCCGCTGTTGGGGAGTGTCTGTTCATGTTTAAGAGTTTAGTTAATGTGTCAAGGCAAGTAAATAAACTGGACTTGGCTTCATCTACGCTTGCCTCCAGTGGATCACTTTGTGACATTTACTAAGATTTGTGCTCGTCAATGTACTGGTGTTTGCACCATTATTTACCGCCAAAAAAAGCATGTCTTGAACCAGACGCTGGTAGATTGTGTTGGTCATTATGGAAATTATCCAGCTGTGTCTGTGTTCTTTAATTTGCGCGTTGTCCGTAAATACGCGCAGAACTTTCCACTCCCAACGGCGCTTTTGTGAAATTGTGCTCTCTCGCTAATTTGCCCTGTTTAGTAAATCTGGCCCTTAGACATGATGCATGTAAAAAGAAAAAAACATTGGCATAGAACGTATGTACACAACTGTTTGGGGTCAATATGATATTTTTTCACTATTAAAGGTCCCGTTCTTCGTGTCTTTTTGAAGCTTTGATTGTGTTTACAGTGTGCAATATAACATGTGTTCATGTTTCACGTGTAAAAAAAAAAAAGTATTTTTAACACAATTTACTCATCTGTACACCGCTGTTTTCACTGTCCTAAAAACGGCTGATGACTTCCTTTATTCTATGAAGTCCCTCCTTCAGAAACACGTAATGAGTTCTGATTGTGCCAGCGGTTCCTGTGTTGTGATTTGACCGCAGCTTAGTGAACGTAGCACGGTCCTGTGTTGTGATTCGACAGCAGCTTAGCGCACGTGGAAAGGTCACGCCTCTTAACGGGAGATATGTGCGCTTAATGATCTCCACAGCGTCCCTGGGAAAGCCAAACAAAGGTGATTTGACTCCGGGATGAAAATAACAGCGTCTCGACGACATGGCGACAAACACACTCAAACGCAACACTTCCTTTTCTCCACGCGACACGTCCTCTTCTCCACGTGGGACAGCAACAAGACCACGCCCCCTTTTTTCGCGTAGTCTTGTGGGCGGAGGTTAGTCTGTTCTACTGTTCTACTGACGTCATTTATGAAGGAAGTACCAGGATGTAGTCCAAGCCGGCCGTTCGCTGTAGGCTTTGAAAGGGAACTTCTGTTAAATAAAATATCTCGCTTGTCATTGAACTTTGAGCTTTATAATTTTACAGGTATTATTTATGCTCTAACAGCAACATTACACACTAACTAAAGTTTGAACAGTGGGATCACGAAGAACGGGACCTTTAACTAGTTGCTTATTACCATGAATATGACTAGGATATTGGTTATTTATACTTATAAAGCACATATTAATGCATTATTCTGCATCCCCTAATCCTAATACTTAACTACTACCTTACTAACTATTAATCAGCGGTACACTGTAAAAAAAAAAAAATTCGTTTAACTTAAAAAAGTGGTTGCCTTAAACTTAACCTGGTTGCCTTAAAATTTTGAGTTCATTGAAATAAAAAAAATGAGTAAATACAATGAAGGAATTGGTTTAATAAATAGCAACATAGAACAAGTTTATTGTATCTGAACCACATAAATTTAAAAAAAATGTGATAAATCATGTTTCACTGCATTATTACAAATAAAACACGATTATGCAATATGCTTACAAAATCTTGTAATAATATTTGAATAAAGCGGGATGTCGATTCTCAAAACCGTTCATTGTATTAACTCAAATTTTTAATTTCAATGAACTCAAAATTTTAAGGCAACCAGGTAACTTACTTTTTAAATATTTTTTTTTTTTTACAGTGTATGAGTTTGAGGCAAAAGTCGTAGTTAATCGTGTGAATTAGACCCTAATCTAAAGTGTGACCAAAAAAATGAATACTTGTATTTAGCAAAGATGCATTTTTAATTGATCGTAACAGTAAAGCCATTTATAGTGTCACAAGATTTCTATTTCAACACAGTAAAAAAATTGTATGATTAATAAGTTACGACAACATATGTTTTAC
The DNA here is from genome assembly GCA_023566225.1 of Romanogobio albipinnatus. NCBI lineage: Eukaryota > Metazoa > Chordata > Actinopteri > Cypriniformes > Gobionidae > Romanogobio > Romanogobio albipinnatus. Next base: position 47,169,305 of record CM042248.1, read on the forward strand.
GTTGCATTAATTAATCAAAATAAGTTAAGCAATTTTCAAAAGTGCAAAAGTGACCAAAAAACACTCGCTCTACAGCATCACCAAGGCTCGGCCCGATCGGGCCGGCGGTGGCGCTACGACGATCAAAAGTACGAAATCGCTCATAGCTCCCAAACCGTCCGTCACAGAACCTAGTGTCTTATATCATCGGAATCATTGACTCGAGACGAGCGAGATGCACGCCTCGGATTCGAGGGTTGCGCTGGCGAAATTTTCGGGTATTTTGGATTTTTTTTTTAAACCTACTTTTGCACACTAGTCCTACGTGTTTTGCCCGATCTGACCCAAACCAGTGCAGAAAGATTGTCTGGAGTCTGACTGTCCGCCCAGATCGGAAAAAAGGGGGAATTTCGTTTCCCGTTGGCGGCGGCAGGCCAAAACGTTCGGAGGGGCCGAGGCAGGGTTTGCTAAAACGGCTATAACTCTTGAACGGAACGAGACAATTTCACCCAAGCCGGTACACCAGTGCACGGGCTCAGCCTGGGGTCAGGTGAGAAAGGACGTGGTGAATGGCCACCTGGTGGCGCTTTGAAATGAAATAACAACACGAGGACGGCTATAGGCGATCGTATGTCACATGATTTTCTTCACACGCGCACAAGATAGTCATACCACATGATGGAACTCCTCCATCTGAACAACTTTGCCTCCAGGACCACTGCTGTCAATCAAATCGTCCGTTGAATATCAGAGATTATGGGGAAAACCTCATTTGGCAAACCGCTCCCAGCTTTTTCCCCATCAACCTCTCACTGCAGTTCAATTCTCTGGACCCTCCAGGTCACTGATTGACACCACAGAAGAAGAAGACAGAAAAAAAATTAATAAAACAGAGTAAAATTGTGCACCTTCACCATTCGGGGCCATGGGTGACGCACCACAACTGTTAAAACCCCACGCTATCTGCTTTTGACCAGTATGTCCAGGGGAGAGCGCAAACGCAGTCCCCCACTACCATAAATTATGCAGTCGAGATTCCCACATTTGGGGAATTCACAGGGGTCAGCACAACCGGAGTGCAATGGCCGAGCCTCGCCCTGGGTGAAGTTATACAAGATTTAACTCTGTTTATTGTCATTTAAGTTGGAGTTACTTAAACATCCAAGTTGATTGCACTTAAATTTGAAGCAGCAACCTTTTTTTTCTCTTTTTTTTTACAGCAAAATAAATGCTTTTCTTTTTATTCTGTCCATTAAAGAATCCTGAAAAAAAATGCATACCGGTTTCTTGAGCAGCAAATCCTCATATTTGAATGATCTCTGAAGGATCATGTGACACTGAAGACTGGAGTAGGCCTAATGATGCTGAAAATTCAGCTTTGATCACAGAAATAAATTACATTTCGATATATATTAACAGTTATTTTAAATATTTCACAACTGTATTTTTGATCAATCATTGGTGAGGATAAAATCTTACCAACCCTAAGCTTTTTAACAGTATGTCAATAAAAGAGAAGCAAAATGCCAGACGAAAATAATATATAGTATGAAAAGTGTAGTAGGCAATCTGCACAGTCAGTGTTTTTTTGTGTTTTTTTTTCTTTTGCACAGGAGATCAGAGAATCACAGAAGCGTTAGATGACATAATCCCGGCACACCACACACATCTCCGCTCCTCATTCACAATTAATCCGGAGCACCGAAGGCTAAGCATCGCTCTCCAGCTGTCTTACTCATCAATGACTCTCGGAAGATGCACAATCTCTGGGTCAGCCGCTACACAGAACGAACAAATAAAGAGCTTTTAGTGGAAGAATGTGTTAGCGTGCCTGTCAGACGTTTTATTTAAACCCACTGAACCATGCAAGTGAGTGCACATATGACATAGCCTCTCAATACTTATGATGATGGTACAAAAGTGACAGCTAAAGGTCCATTAGAGAACTAAATAAACTGCACTTAAACCGATGTGGTAAACCTGCCAGAGCATCTTCGAAAATGATAATGATTCATCACCAGATATACACAGCACATACATTCCGCTTCAAGTGCCAGATATATTTTGACTTGCGCACTTTTTTTTTCTCTCTTTTCTTTAAAAAGGAACTAAAAGCATTAATGCATTACCTATAGCATTTTCGTATTAAAGGGCTAGTTCACCTCAAAAGAAAATTGTCATTAAATCCTCACCCTCATGTCGTTCCAAACCCATAAAACTTTCAATCATCTTCAGAACACAAATTAAAATATTTTTACTAAAATCTGAGAATTTCTGTCCCTCCACTGACAGCTACACAACTTTGACGGGCTTCAAAATGTTAATAAAGAGATAGTAAAACTAATCCATATGAGTTGAGCGGTTAAGTCCAATTTCTTTCTGAAGAGATTGATTTAGGCTTTTACTGAGATAGACATTCATCAACTCACACATCGGTTTTGGTAAACGAAAGGTCAGGCATGTTTGCTTGACGTGAGAACCAATGAGGTTCATTCTAGTGTTACGCATCACGTTTGAGCTTCTGCAAGAACCAATGAGGTTCATTCTAGTGTTACGCAGCACGTTTGAGCTTCAGCAAGAACCAATGAGGTTCATTCTCGTGTTACGCAGCACGTTTGAGCTTCAGCAAGAACCAATGAGGTTCATTCATGTGTTACGCATCACGTTTGAGCTTCCTCAAGAACCAATGAGGTTCATTCTCGTGTTACGCATCACGTTTGAGCTTCAGCAAGAACCAATGAGGTTCATTCTCGTGTTACGCATCACGTTTGAGCTTCAGCAAGAACCAATGAGGTTCATTCTCGTGTTACGCATCACGTTTGAGCTTCAGCAAGAACCAATGAGGTTCATTCTAGTGTTACGCATCACGTTTGAGCTTCAGCAAGAACCAATGAGGTTCATTCTCGTGTTACGCAGCACGTTTGAGCTTCAGCAAGAACCAATGAGGTTCATTCTAGTGTTACGCATCACTTTTGAGCTTCTGCAAGAACCAATGAGGTTTATTCTCGTGTTACGCATCACGTTTGAGCTTCAGCAAGAACCAATGAGGTTCATTCTAGTGTTACGCATCACTTTTGAGCTTCTGCAAGAACCAATGAGGTTTATTCTCGTGTTACGCATCACGTTTGAGCTTCAGCAAGAACCAATGAGGTTCATTCTAGTGTTACGCATCACTTTTGAGCTTCTGCAAGAACCAATGAGGTTCATTCTCGTGTTATGCAGCACGTTTGAGCTTCCTCAAGAACCAATGAGGTTCATTCTCGTGTTACGCATCACGTTTAAGCTTCAGCAAGAACCAATGAGGTTCATTCTCGTGTTACGCAGCACGTTTGAGCTTCAGCAAGAACCAATGAGGTTCATTCTAGTGTTACGCATCACTTTTGAGCTTCTGCAAGAACCAATGAGGTTTATTCTCGTGTTACGCATCACGTTTGAGCTTCAGCAAGAACCAATGAGGTTCATTCTAGTGTTACGCATCACTTTTGAGCTTCTGCAAGAACCAATGAGGTTTATTCTCGTGTTACACAGCACGTTTGAGCTTCAGCAAGAACCAATGAGGTTCATTCTCGTGTTACGCAGCACGTTTGAGCTTCAGCAAGAACCAATGAGGTTCATTCTAGTGTTACGCAGCACGTTTGAGCTTCTGCAAGAACCAATGAGGTTCATTCTCGTGTTACGCAGCACGTTTGAGCTTCTGCAAGAACCAATGAGGTTCATTCTCGTGTTACGCAGCACGTTTGAGCTTCTGCAAGAACCAATGAGGTTCATTCTAGTGTTACGCATCACTTTTGAGCTTCTGCAAGAACCAATGAGGTTTATTCTCGTGTTACGCATCACGTTTGAGCTTCAGCAAGAACCAATGAGGTTCATTCTAGTGTTACGCATCACTTTTGAGCTTCTGCAAGAACCAATGAGGTTTATTCTCGTGTTACGCAGCACGTTTGAGCTTCAGCAAGAACCAATGAGGTTCATTCTAGTGTTACGCAGCACGTTTGAGCTTCTGCAAGAACCAATGAGGTTCATTCTCGTGTTACGCAGCACGTTTGAGCTTCTGCAAGAACCAATGAGGTTCATTCTAGTGTTACGCATCACTTTTGAGCTTCTGCATGAACCAATGAGGTTTATTCTCGTGTTACGCAGCACGTTTGAGCTTCAGCAAGAACCAATGAGGTTCATTCTAGTGTTACGCAGCACGTTTGAGCTTCAGCAAGAACCAATGAGGTTCATTCTCGTGTTACGCATCACGTTTGAGCTTCAGCAAGAACCAATGAGGTTCATTCTCGTGTTATGCAGCACGTTTGAGCTTCCTCAAGAACCAATGAGGTTCATTCTCGTGTTACGCATCACGTTTGAGCTTCAGCAAGAACCAATGAGGTTCATTCTCGTGTTACGCATCACGTTTGAGCTTCAGCAAGAACCAATGAGGTTCATTCTCGTGTTACGCATCACGTTTGAGCTTCAGCAAGAACCAATGAGGTTCATTCTCGTGTTAAGCATCACGTTTGAGCTTCCTCAAGAACCAATGAGGTTCATTCTCGTGTTATGCAGCACGTTTGAGCTTCAGCGAGAACCAATGAGGTTCATTCTCGTGTTACGCATCACGTTTGAGCTTCCTCAAGAACCAATGAGGTTCATTCTCGTGTTATGCGGCATGTTTGAGCTTCCTCAAGAACCAATGAGGTTCATTCTCGTGTTATGCAGCACGTTTGAGCTTCCTCAAGAACCAATGAGGTTCATTCTCGTGTTATGCGGCATGTTTGAGCTTCCTCAAGAACCAATGAGGTTCATTCTCGTGTTACGCATCACGTTTGAGCTTCAGCAAGAACCAATGAGGTTCATTCTCGTGTTACGCATCACGTTTGAGCTTCAGCAAGAACCAATGAGGTTCATTCTCGTGTTACGCATCACGTTTGAGCTTCAGCAAGAACCAATGAGGTTCATTCTCGTGTTACGCATCACGTTTGAGCTTCAGCAAGAACCAATGAGGTTCATTCTCGTGTTACGCATCACGTTTGAGCTTCCTCAAGAACCAATGAGGTTCATTCTCGTGTTACGCAGCACGTTTGAGCTTCAGCAAGAACCAATGAGGTTCATTCTAGTGTTACGCAGCACGTTTGAGCTTCTGCAAGAACCAATGAGGTTCATTCTCGTGTTACGCAGCACGTTTGAGCTTCTGCAAGAACCAATGAGGTTCATTCTCGTGTTACGCAGCATGTTTGAGCTTCCTCAAGAACCAATGAGGTTCATTCTCGTGTTATGCATCACGTTTGAGCTTCAGCAAGAACCAATGAGGTTCATTCTCGTGTTATGCGGCATGTTTGAGCTTCTGCAAGAACCAATGAGGTTCATTCTCGCACGTTTGAGCTTCAGCAAGAACCAATGAGGTTCATTCTCGTGTTATGCGGCATGTTTGAGCTTCCTCAAGAACCAATGAGGTTCATTCTCGTGTTATGCATCACGTTTGAGCTTCAGCAAGAACCAATGAGGTTCATTCTCGTGTTATGCATCACGTTTGAGCTTCAGCAAGAACCAATGAGGTTCATTCTCGCACGTTTGAGCTTCAGCAAGAACCAATGAGGTTCATTCTCGTGTTATGCAGCACGTTTGAGCTTCAGCAAGAACCAATGAGGTTAATTCTAGTGTTATGCATCAAGTTTGAGCTTCAGCAAGAACCAATGAGGTTCATTCTCGTGTTATGCATCACGTTTGAGCTTCAGCAAGAACCAATGAGGTTCATTCTCGCACGTTTGAGCTTCAGCAAGAACCAATGAGGTTCATTCTCGTGTTATGCAGCACGTTTGAGCTTCAGCAAGAACCAATGAGGTTAATTCTAGTGTTATGCATCAAGTTTGAGCTTCAGCAAGAACCAATGAGGTTCATTCTCGTGTTATGCAGCACGTTTGAGCTTCAGCAAGAACCAATGAGGTTAATTCTAGTGTTATGCATCAAGTTTGAGCTTCAGCAAGAACCAATGAGGTTCATTCTCGTGTTATGCAGCACGTTTGAGCTTCAGCAAGAACCAATGAGGTTCATTCTCGTGTTACGCATCACGTTTGAGCTTCCTCAAGAACCAATGAGGTTCATTCTCGTGTTATGCGGCATGTTTGAGCTTCCTCAAGAACCAATGAGGTTCATTCTCGTGTTATGCATCACGTTTGAGCTTCAGCAAGAACCAATGAGGTTCATTCTCGTGTTATGCGGCATGTTTGAGCTTCCTCAAGAACCAATGAGGTTCATTCTCGTGTTATGCATCACGTTTGAGCTTCAGCAAGAACCAATGAGGTTCATTCTCGTGTTATGCATCACGTTTGAGCTTCAGCAAGAACCAATGAGGTTCATTCTCGCACGTTTGAGCTTCAGCAAGAACCAATGAGGTTCATTCTCGTGTTATGCAGCACGTTTGAGCTTCAGCAAGAACCAATGAGGTTCATTCTCGTGTTATGCATCAAGTTTGAGCTTCAGCAAGAACCAATGAGGTTCATTCTCGTGTTATGCATCAAGTTTGAGCTTCAGCAAGAACCAATGAGGTTCATTCTCGTTACGCATCACGTTTGAGCTTCAGCAAGAACCAATGAGGTTCATTCTCGTTACGCATCACGTTTGAGCTTCAGCAAGAACCAATGAGGTTCATTCTCGTTACGCATCACGTTTGAGCTTCAGCAAGAACCAATGAGGTTCATTCTAGTGTTATGCATCAAGTTTGAGCTTCAGCAAGAACCAATGAGGTTCATTCTCGTGTTACGCATCACTTTTGAGCTTCAGCAAGAACCAATGAGGTTCATTCTCGTGTTACGCATCACGTTTGAGCTTCAGCAAGAACCAATGAGGTTCATTCTCGTGTTACGCATCACGTTTGAGCTTCAGCAAGAACCAATGAGGTTCATTCTCGTGTTACGCATCACGTTTGAGCTTCCTCAAGAACCAATGAGGTTCATTCTCGTGTTATGCAGCACGTTTGAGCTTCAGCAAGAACCAATGAGGTTCATTCTCGTGTTACGCATCACGTTTGAGCTTCCTCAAGAACCAATGAGGTTCATTCTCGTGTTATGCGGCATGTTTGAGCTTCCTCAAGAACCAATGAGGTTCATTCTTGTGTTATGCGGCATGTTTGAGCTTCCTCAAGAACCAATGAGGTTCATTCTCGTGTTATGCGGCATGTTTGAGCTTCCTCAAGAACCAATGAGGTTCATTCTCGTGTTATGCATCACGTTTGAGCTTCAGCAAGAACCAATGAGGTTCATTCTCGTGTTATGCATCACGTTTGAGCTTCAGCAAGAACCAATGAGGTTCATTCTCGTGTTACGCAGCACGTTTGAGCTTCAGCAAGAACCAATGAGGTTCATTCTCGCACGTTTGAGCTTCAGCAAGAACCAATGAGGTTCATTCTCGTGTTATGCAGCACGTTTGAGCTTCAGCAAGAACCAATGAGGTTCATTCTAGTGTTACGCAGCACGTTTGAGCTTCTGCAAGAACCAATGAGGTTCATTCTCGTGTTACGCAGCACGTTTGAGCTTCTGCAAGAACCAATGAGGTTCATTCTAGTGTTACGCATCACTTTTGAGCTTCTGCATGAACCAATGAGGTTTATTCTCGTGTTACGCAGCACGTTTGAGCTTCAGCAAGAACCAATGAGGTTCATTCTAGTGTTACGCAGCACGTTTGAGCTTCAGCAAGAACCAATGAGGTTCATTCTCGTGTTACGCATCACGTTTGAGCTTCAGCAAGAACCAATGAGGTTCATTCTCGTGTTATGCAGCACGTTTGAGCTTCCTCAAGAACCAATGAGGTTCATTCTCGTGTTACGCATCACGTTTGAGCTTCAGCAAGAACCAATGAGGTTCATTCTCGTGTTACGCATCACGTTTGAGCTTCAGCAAGAACCAATGAGGTTCATTCTCGTGTTACGCATCACGTTTGAGCTTCAGCAAGAACCAATGAGGTTCATTCTCGTGTTAAGCATCACGTTTGAGCTTCCTCAAGAACCAATGAGGTTCATTCTCGTGTTATGCAGCACGTTTGAGCTTCAGCAAGAACCAATGAGGTTCATTCTCGTGTTACGCATCACGTTTGAGCTTCCTCAAGAACCAATGAGGTTCATTCTCGTGTTATGCGGCATGTTTGAGCTTCCTCAAGAACCAATGAGGTTCATTCTCGTGTTATGCGGCATGTTTGAGCTTCCTCAAGAACCAATGAGGTTCATTCTCGTGTTATGCAGCACGTTTGAGCTTCCTCAAGAACCAATGAGGTTCATTCTCGTGTTATGCGGCATGTTTGAGCTTCCTCAAGAACCAATGAGGTTCATTCTCGTGTTACGCATCACGTTTGAGCTTCAGCAAGAACCAATGAGGTTCATTCTCGTGTTACGCATCACGTTTGAGCTTCAGCAAGAACCAATGAGGTTCATTCTCGTGTTACGCATCACGTTTGAGCTTCAGCAAGAACCAATGAGGTTCATTCTCGTGTTACGCATCACGTTTGAGCTTCAGCAAGAACCAATGAGGTTCATTCTCGTGTTACGCATCACGTTTGAGCTTCCTCAAGAACCAATGAGGTTCATTCTCGTGTTATGCAGCACGTTTGAGCTTCAGCAAGAACCAATGAGGTTCATTCTCGTGTTACGCATCACGTTTGAGCTTCCTCAAGAACCAATGAGGTTCATTCTCGTGTTATGCGGCATGTTTGAGCTTCCTCAAGAACCAATGAGGTTCATTCTCGTGTTATGCATCACGTTTGAGCTTCAGCAAGAACCAATGAGGTTCATTCTCGTGTTATGCGGCATGTTTGAGCTTCTGCAAGAACCAATGAGGTTCATTCTCGCACGTTTGAGCTTCAGCAAGAACCAATGAGGTTCATTCTCGTGTTATGCGGCATGTTTGAGCTTCCTCAAGAACCAATGAGGTTCATTCTCGTGTTATGCATCACGTTTGAGCTTCAGCAAGAACCAATGAGGTTCATTCTCGTGTTATGCATCACGTTTGAGCTTCAGCAAGAACCAATGAGGTTCATTCTCGCACGTTTGAGCTTCAGCAAGAACCAATGAGGTTCATTCTCGTGTTATGCAGCACGTTTGAGCTTCAGCAAGAACCAATGAGGTTAATTCTAGTGTTATGCATCAAGTTTGAGCTTCAGCAAGAACCAATGAGGTTCATTCTCGTGTTATGCAGCACGTTTGAGCTTCAGCAAGAACCAATGAGGTTAATTCTAGTGTTATGCATCAAGTTTGAGCTTCAGCAAGAACCAATGAGGTTCATTCTCGTTACGCATCACGTTTGAGCTTCAGCAAGAACCAATGAGGTTCATTCTCGTTACGCATCACGTTTGAGCTTCAGCAAGAACCAATGAGGTTCATTCTCGTTACGCATCACGTTTGAGCTTCAGCAAGAACCAATGAGGTTCATTCTAGTGTTATGCATCAAGTTTGAGCTTCAGCAAGAACCAATGAGGTTCATTCTCGTGTTACGCATCACTTTTGAGCTTCAGCAAGAACCAATGAGGTTCATTCTCGTGTTACGCATCACGTTTGAGCTTCAGCAAGAACCAATGAGGTTCATTCTCGTGTTACGCATCACGTTTGAGCTTCAGCAAGAACCAATGAGGTTCATTCTCGTGTTACGCATCACGTTTGAGCTTCCTCAAGAACCAATGAGGTTCATTCTCGTGTTATGCAGCACGTTTGAGCTTCAGCAAGAACCAATGAGGTTCATTCTCGTGTTACGCATCACGTTTGAGCTTCCTCAAGAACCAATGAGGTTCATTCTCGTGTTATGCGGCATGTTTGAGCTTCCTCAAGAACCAATGAGGTTCATTCTTGTGTTATGCGGCATGTTTGAGCTTCCTCAAGAACCAATGAGGTTCATTCTTGTGTTATGCGGCACGTTTGAGCTTCCTCAAGAACCAATGAGGTTCATTCTCGTGTTATGCATCACGTTTGAGCTTCAGCAAGAACCAATGAGGTTCATTCTCGTGTTATGCATCACGTTTGAGCTTCAGCAAGAACCAATGAGGTTCATTCTCGTGTTACGCAGCACGTTTGAGCTTCAGCAAGAACCAATGAGGTTCATTCTCGCACGTTTGAGCTTCAGCAAGAACCAATGAGGTTCATTCTCGTGTTATGCAGCACGTTTGAGCTTCAGCAAGAACCAATGAGGTTAATTCTAGTGTTATGCATCAAGTTTGAGCTTCAGCAAGAACCAATGAGGTTCATTCTCGTGTTATGCATCACGTTTGAGCTACAGCAAGAACCAATGAGGTTCATTCTCGTTACGCATCACGTTTGAGCTTCAGCAAGAACCAATGAGGTTCATTCTCGTTACGCATCACGTTTGAGCTTCAGCAAGAACCAATGAGGTTCATTCTAGTGTTATGCATCAAGTTTGAGCTTCAGCAAGAACCAATGAGGTTCATTCTCATGTTACGCATCACGTTTGAGCTACAGCAAGAACCAATGAGGTTCATTCTCGTTACGCATCACGTTTGAGCTTCAGCAAGAACCAATGAGGTTAAATCTCGTGTTATGCATCACGTTTGAGCTTCAGCAAGAACCAATGAGGTTCATTCTCGTTACGCATCACGTTTGAGCTTCAGCAAGAACCAATGAGGTTAAATCTCGTGTTATGCAGCACGTTTGAGCTTCAGCAAGAACCAATGAGGTTCATTCTCGTGTTACACAGCACGTTTGAGCTTCTGCAAGAACCAATGAGGTTCATTCTCGTGTTATGCATCACGTTTGAGCTTCAGCAAGAACCAATGAGGTTCATTCTCGTGTTACGCAGCACGTTTGAGCTTCCTCAAGAACCAATGAGGTTCATTCTCGTGTTACGCAGCTCGTTTGAGCTTCAGCAAGAACCAATGAGGTTTGTTCTCGAGCATCAAGCAGGTTTAGTTGAGCTTCTGTTCATGTCCTCTAATCAATGTTTATATGTGAATAAAAGTTCATCAAATAAAGCGATCATGTCCCTTCAGAAAATTTTGACTCAATTCATATGGATTAGTTTTATGATCATCTTTATGAACATTTTGAAGCGTCAAAGTGGTAGTTGCATGGCTGTCAATGGAGGAATAGAAATTCACATTTCATCAAAAAGATCTTCATTTGTGTTCCAAAGATGAACAAGTCTTACGGGTTTGGAACGGTATGAGTAATTAATGACAGAATTTTCATTTTTGGGTGAACTAACCCTATAAGGAATAGTTTTCATATATAATTGCTACTTTATATGTCTCAATGCATAAACAAATGCATGAATGAATTACATGGATTCTTTTTATTTTCAGTTGTTTATTTACATTTACATTTATGCATTTAGCAGACGCTTTTATCCAAAGCGACTTACAACTTGGGGGAACATGAAGCCATAGGTCATGAAGAGTCGAGAAGCGCAATAAGAGCCTGAGATCCTGAGACCGTGTACATTTCTTAGTGTAGTACAGGCTAGGGGAGGGAAGAAGAGAGAGAAAGAAGAAATAATTTTTTTTAATTTTTTTTATGAGGTTAAGTGCTCACGGAAGAGCTGAGTTTTAAGTTGGCTTTTGAATGATGTCAATGATTCTGCGTTACGGATGGTGTTGGGAAGATCGTTCCACCAGCTGGGAACGTTGAATGAAAATGTTCTGGAAAGGGATTTTTTCCCCCTCTGTGATGGTACCACAAGCCGTCGTTCCTTTGCTGAGCGAAGGCTTCTGGTGGGGGTGTGGATTTGTAGAATGGAGTCAAAGTAAGTCGGAGCTGAGCGTGTGGTGGCTCTGTATGCAAGGGTCAGCGCCTTAAACTTGATGCGAGCAGCGAGTGGTAGCCAGTGCAGGGAGATGAAGAGAGGTGTGACGTGGGTCCTTTTGGGCTCGTTGAAGTCAAGACGTGCTGCTGCATTCTGGATCATTCGAAGTGATTGGATCGCACAAGAGGGGAGTCCAACCAGAAGCGCATTGCAGTAGTCAAGTCTAGAAATAACCAGGGCCTGGACAAGAAGCTGTGTTGCGTGCTCTGTTAGGAACGGTCTAATCTTCCTGATGTTGTGGAGCGCAAACCGGCATGAGTGAGCTGTCTTAGAGATGTGTTCTCTGAAGGACAAATGTGAAAGAGTTTATTAATTGAAACTTCATTCAATTCAGTTCAAAATTCTCTTCATCATTTACTCACCCTCATATCAAACCTACAAGACTTTCTTTCATCTGTCAAACACAAAAGGAGGTGTTTGGCAGGATATTCACATTGCTCTTTCCATTCAATGAAAACAGTCACGCTCCAAAAATTATATTCTGAAAATGCAAAAAGCTTTGGGTTATTATGTGTTCAATATTATTAGCTTCATACAAAAACACAATATACAAATGTCTAATGGTATGTGCAGATTTTGATGCAGACACCCTTGTACTTTTGCCAAATTCCTATACTGTTCTGATCCATAACAAAGAACAGAAAGAGTCAGAGATGTCAAATTAGGTAAATGCATTGACTGTGCTACAGCCATATTTCATACATCACGTATATTCAGTACTGACAAACTGTTGCCTGAAATGTGGCAGAAGCTGATGTTCTTGTTTGATGAAAGGCACAGAGGGAGAGTTTTTTAGGACATGGAGACAACTCCGATATGAGACTTGTGCGTCATATGTCGTGTTTCAGTCAGGACAGCCGCCAGCGGATGTTTACCAGTAGAGTAATCCGACTCAGTCTGGCCGTCCCACATGCACACACTCTAAGACAGACCTCTCTCTTTACCTCTACGTGTACCGTCCCATGACACCATTCCAGAGATGACCTCTTTAAAGGCCCTGAGTCTGTGTTTTAGGGCGCTTGTAGCTAGTGTTATTTTGCAAGTAAAAAAAAAAACATGCAAACAATATCAGTGTAAATGTGTGTGTGCAAGGTTGCATGTGTGCGCATTTGTACAATTGTGTTTGGTTTGTCACGTCATCCCTCGCGTCACATGTTTGCCCAGACTCCATGCTCAGTAATCCCACTCTTTTGCCAATATTTCTGCTCAATCTGGTTTCATCAGGTCAGGATTAGCAGAGATTAGTCAAATGCCCAGCCGCTGCCATGCACATTCACTCATTCATTAATAATATTAATGTCCTTGTCATCAGAAGGCAGCACGTGACATTTCTCTCACTATCTTTTTTAAAAAAAACCTCAACCTACGTATAAAAAAGTTTGGGGTTTTAACTTGTCCTGCACCATTTGAATGACATCTCTGCTGGTTGTATAGAGGTGAGTTTTTTGTTTTGTTTTTTGGGATCAGGACTTTGTGGGGAACAGGTAAATCCCATAGACTTACATTGAAAGATGAACTCAAGCCATATCTAGTTGGGCAGTTTCCAGACTTTTTTTGCGGTAAGCAAATGCCCGAAACACCCTAGCAACCAACTTTTTTGTCTATCCTTTTAAAAGTGTGCTGATGCTTTTTGAAGCGCGTGTATGGCTTCTGGGAAATAATAGCCATTACAGTAGAGCTATTATCTGTCATTCTAGCAGAGAATTTTGAATGGTGGACAATGACTCAAAATAAACTGAGGAGGTTGCAACATTGGAAATGGACATGATTGTCGATCATCAAAGCTAATACTCCAGCTAGAAAAGAGGCTTAGTCTGGCCAGAGTGGCGAGCAGGAAACCAATTCTCAAAATTACCCCATTTTCTTTAAGTAAGGCGATTTATAAAACAGGATTTAACTTTTCAACAGAGCTAATCAAAATGTCAATCTCTGCCACACTGTAGTTAAAAGCATGCTGTTGTTTCTCCATTTTGATTTTAGGTTTACCTCAGAAGCAGTTTGCACGTTTTTTGGTTGCTTGGTAACAGACCTGACAGTCGATTACCGAACTCGATGGAGCGGTTTAAGATTTCCTAACAACAGATGAGATTTTGTAAGATAGGATAAGAATCTTAAACCAAGTTAAGATTTGCTAATACGAAATTCACTCTTCGTATCTGACCAATCACCTCGCCAAAATCTGCCGTTTTGTCCGACAAAGCAGTCAGGAGAGTTAGTAGATTAACGTCTGTGGACTTGAACTTGAAACGTGTACTGATGTCTCTCCTCGGTTAAAGAGCCACAAAACGGTATTTGTTGCTTCAATTAAATTAAATTTTTTTTTAAAGTTTAGTTTCATATCAAAAGTAACTTGCTCTGTCCTGTCTGTCGGCATGTTGTCAGTATCTTCTTTTCTCCATGATGTATTTTCTCTACGTGAGAACATCATGTGTGGTGTGATAACACCAAGGCTTGTCGGACATAGCGACAGAAAGAAATAAAAATCCTAAATTAACTCTAAATTAAATTTTAAGTTAAAACTGAACATAGAAAGTTTCTGTAATACGCCCCCTGGAGTATATGCATTAACCACTACATTCCCTTGTTTTCTTGACACTCTTTTTAAGTCATCTGAAACCATCTTGTTCCATTTCAGAAGTTCAAGGCTACTTAAAGGAATAGTTCACCCCAAAATAAAAATGATTTATATGACCCCATAATTGATAAATGATCCCATAATTTCATCACCCTCAAGCCATCCTAGGTGTATAGGTCTTTCTTCTTTCATCCAAACACAGAGTTATATTAAATGATATCCTGGCTCTTCCCAGCTTTGTAATGGCATTGAATAGTGTCCGAGTGTCCATCATAAAAGTAATGCCTTCTAAGGCAAAACAATGGGATTTTGTAAGAAAAATTTCCATATTTAAATCTTTATAAACTATAATCACTGGCTTCTGGCAACAGCCGTACAACCCGTTCAGGAGAGAGTCAAGTTCCAGCGGAAGGGTGGCCTCTGACCCAACATATGACGTAGCTCCTCTTCTCATTTTTCTTTAAAAAATTGGTTTTAAACTTCTAATTTGTGACCGGTGTTTTGTTTTGCTATATCCTCTGTGCTTTCGTGTTCGTCAATTCTCACCTAAGCTTACAATGCTGTAGGATTGAAATTGAACAAAGACATTTGCTTTACTGTTTTCAACCCCCATCTTTCTTACCAGAAAGGCCATTCGGAATTCCTAAAGACAACGGATAAGTTGTCACTAAGTACACACCACATATATATTTATGCTAGCTAATCCTTTGCAATGTATTTAGCTATAACTATCAGTATAACAAGTTACCAAAGCAGCCGTCTGTTTTGCTAGTTAATTTTTCAATAGTGTCTGAATTATCAATGATTTACAGTAGTTCAAGAGCTGATGTGTTTCCCTTTAAAAAAAAAAAAATTAAAAGGCATTTAGGTGGAATGTAAAAACCTTAAAATAAATGTCCAAATGTTCTCTCTTTCATATTTGTATATGTTGAATTTGTAATCAATTAAAGCATGTAGGCCTAGATAGATAGATATGAAGAAATAAATTATCCAATAACAATACACATAAAAAAATAATAATAATAAAAAAATAACAGGCAGCATACCAACGTTCAACCCCCCCAATGTTCAAACCAAATCTACGCCCTTGGTCTGTCAGGGTTTGTAAAGGGAAAGGTGCGAGGACTCAAAGATGCAGAAATAATGGGCTTTTAATGATAATAACAAAACAAGACGAAACAAAAACTACCCAGAGGGGGAAAAACAGACTTGACTGGAGCGGGAAAACACGTTCCGCACAGGACTGTAAACACAAGGAGATTAAATAGGGAACAAACCAAAGAGGTTACCGAGGGAAGACATGTGGGGCAAATGAACCAATAATCAGGAAACAAGGTGGGCGGGGTTAGACAATAGACATGAGCACATGGCACAAAGAAACACTTGACAAGACATGTGCTCACACCAAACGTGACATGAACATGCAGCTAATGAAAACTCATCAGTCTCATGTTCACACAAAACATGACAACATGAAAGCACGCAGCCGGTGAAAAATATCAGCCACGTGCTACAAAACACAAGACAAAACATAACATGAAAGCACGCAGCCGATGTAAACACGAACCGCGTGTTAAACAAACACACACGGACAGAAGAGCGCGCGCTCACACGACGAGACAGATCGCACAAGAATGAGCGAATGCTCATTCAGTGCGCTCATGACGGAACACAAACACACGGAGCATGAATGTCCGAATCCCAACACAAAACTGAAACCCAAACTAGACCGAAGTGCTGGGATTTGAACACCACGCCCCGCACACAAAACACAAGGACAGAGGAGCACGCAGCTCGAGCATGCTCAAAGCTGCGCGCTCACACAAGACAAGACAAACAATCAGGGCTCTGTCACAAACCAAGAGTAAACTAGACCGAAGTGACAGAACCCTGACATGGTCTCATGTTTGGGTTTAGCCACATGGTCAAGAAAAGGATAAAAGAAGATTGTAACAGGGGCTCTGTCTCTTGGTTCTCTGGCTCTATCTCTCTTCTTGGGGCCTGCTCTCTGACTCTTCCTTTCACTGGGGCTTCTTTGCTCTGGCTCTTTCTCTCTTCTCTTTTCTAAAGCCTGTCTCTCTCATTTTCTATCTCTCAGGTAACATTCTATTCCTGCTGGGTATGATTAATGGTATACGTTTTTAGCATCTCATACATTTATTTTTGAACTGTTTTAAGTGTAACCATAACCATATTTTTTCATTAAATCCTTTCCATTACAAATTATGTGCTAACTAGTTTTGATTCGGTATTGACTTTGAAGTGCTACCTATTTCAACACTCTCCATCATATTTTGCTATTGTAACTGCAATTATTTCCGTAGCAATGGGTGGTAATAGACGAGAAATGTACAGTTCGGCAACCCTGCAGCCTGAACCACTGAGGGCGAACCAGCCTTACACTACGTCATGGTTTGGGTCAAAAGTCACCCTTCTGCCAGAACTCGACTCTCTCAATGTGCATACGGTCATTGCCAGAAGCAAGTGATTATAGTTTATTAAGGTTTAAATATGGATATTTTTCTCACAAAAGCCGATGGCTTTGCTTCAGAGTGCATTTATTAACTCACTTGATTCATATTTATCACTTTTATGATGGAAGGATTCCCTTTTTGGAGCTTCAAAAACTCGGACACTATTCACTCCAGCTTGAAAGAGGCAGGATATTATTGTGTTCGGCTGAAAGAAGAAAGTCCCTACACCTAGGATGGTGATAAATTATGCGTAAATGTGAGAAATTACATTTTTGGGTGAGCTATTTCTTTAATGGTTTTTCAGTATTACCTTTTTTTCCGGTTCTATGCAACAACTGTTCCAATTTTATCCAATCCAATTTTAGCCCACTGCATATGAAAGACTGGCAGGATATTATTTTCTAAAAAAGCTTAATGTGTGAGATTCTAATGAACAATTTATTCAATTCTGATTCTGGGCTTTTCGACCTCTTTTTTTCATGAACTATTTTTTTTGTTCTGCCCCTGCTAGAGAATTACACATCTATAGAGGGTAATGTAATGGCCGGTGTTCATGTGAAATTACACAAGATTACTTTGAACACAACGTAACATATCATGGGGTTTACTACCTGATGTTTACATTCTTCAAAATAAAGGTTTTTTATTTACATTGAGGGTTCTATCAAGAACCTTTAACATCCATGGAAAATTTCCATTGCAAAAAAAGGTTCTTTATAGTGAAAATAAACATCTTTAGATTATTACGGGTGTTTTCACATATAGTTCTGTGGCGAGGTGGACGAGCGAGAGACATGGGAGGAGCGAGCGAGATCGGTGTGTGTGATTGAGAATGAACGTCACCTGCGAGGCACACCGGTCTCGAGTCCTCTCATGAGGGAGCACGGAGGCATATAAGGACGAGCGACTCCAGTGAAGGATGAGAGAGGACCAGGCCTGGAATATAATTTGTGTTTTGTTTACGTTTTGGTTATGTGTGTGCGCTGCAGTCGTCCATGAGGGGCTGCCGCTTTTACTTTAATTTTGTGTTCATTTGTTTTATTAAACTTGTTTGAATGTTCGCTGGTTCCCGCCTCCTTCTTCCCAAGCGAACCCTGTTACTTTGGTGCCAAAACCCAGGAGGAAGGAGGGACATGCTGTCGAAGAGCCCTCGCTGCTAAGGGGGATTGCGGTGCTGAGGAGTTCGGGCAGCACGGATGTGAGAAGACCGCGACGGGCTGCCCGAGGCGGTGGTGCTGGAGCGGATGAAGATCGGTGGGACGAAAAGCTCGCAGCCGTGCCCCTGGGTCGAGGTGGGGTGGCTGCCGTCCTAGAGGGAGCGGAGGAGTCGCCGGTGTTCGCCGTGGGCCGGAGCCTGCGTCCATCCGCCATGTAGGGGAGGAGCAGGGAGCGCGCGGGACTCGCTGCCGGCTGCCCTGGACAGGAGGAGCCACCGCCGGCTGCCAAGGGGCGGAGGAGGATCGAGCCGTCCACCGAGCGTCCAGTGCCATCGCATGGCCCCGCGAGAAAGAGCCTCTCAGCTGGCTGAGGGCCGAGCGGCAGTATGTCAGGGAACCGGACAAATTTTTTTTTCTCCTCTCTTCACTCTCTCGTCCGGTCGCTCTGGGGGTCTCCGTCTACCGCTCTCTCATCTCGCCGGCCCATATCCCCGGACACGCGGGGTACTCCCCAGCCTACAAGGGGTGTTGGGGGTATGTGGCGAGGTGGACGAGCGAGAGACATGGGAGGAGCGAGCGAGATCGGTGTGCGTGATTGAGAATGAACGTCACCTGCGAGGCACACCGGTCTCGAGTCCTCTCATGAGGGAGCACGGAGGCATATAAGGACGAGCGAGGACCAGGCCTGGAATATAATTTATGTTTTGTTTACGTTTTGGTTATGTGTGTGCGCGGCAGTCGTCCGTGAGGGGCTGCCGCTTTTACTTAAATTTTGTGTTCATTTGTTTTATTAAACTTGTTTGAATGTTCGCCGGTTCCCGCCTCCTTCTTCCCACGCTTCCCAAGTTCATTTTAAAGAACCAAACCCAGTTCACTTCAACCAGAAAGGGAACCAGCTGAAAGTGACCTCAGTCCTTTTGGTGTTCACAATATAGTGAACCCGGTTCAGCATTGAAGTGATCTCAGACCTTTTCTTGTTCACAGCACAACCTCAAAATAACTCAGATCCCAGCTTTCTGCGCATTGTGCATGTCCACACTTCCACCTTCAACAACATCTGTCAGACAAACACAAGCGCTTATACCCAAAATTTCATCCAGGTCATCATAGAAAGCACAGTGCAAACCCTATTTCATGCGTTAAAAAAACGCTGAAAAGGCGTGGATAGGGTTATTTTTGCGGCTGATCTTATTGCATGTGCATTTGTAGGAGTTTCCCTTTCAGATGCAAAATTTATGGGAGGAGAGTATTTAAATGAATCAGGCAAGGTGATTTACTAAGGTTTTGGCTCGTCAATTTACTGGTGTTTGCACCATTATTACAAGACAAAGAGTAGCAACATTCAATAGTGGAGAGACTTTTGGTGGACCTAGAGGATGTGCTGTGCTTCGATGATAAAACACAGAAAACGACACATGATTTTGCAGTTATTTGACGAATTGCGACCAACATTACAGAGGCCAACGAGCCGTCACGGAGCATTACCGGTCATTCTTCAAGTGACTAATGCCTTACGTTTAAGGCGATTTATAAAACAGGCTTTTACTTTTCAACGGAGCTTAATTTGAATCGCTGATGCACTGAAATTAAAAGCACGCAGTTGTTTCTCCATTTTGATTTTAGGTTTACCTCAGAAGCAGTTTGTGCGTTGTTGGTTGCTTGGTAACAGACCTGACAGTTGATTACCAAACTTTTTAAGATTTCCCAACTACATAAGATTAGATTTTGTAAGATAGGATAAGACTCCTATGTCAAGTTAAGATTTGCTTCTGTTATATGAAAATGTGAAAAATCCTAAATTAACTTATCATATCTTAAGTTAAGACCTGAGATAGAAAGTTTCTGTAATACGCCCCCTGATCTACAGTATAACTCCTCCCCGAACTTCTCTCTCATTGGCTGAAATTTTCAGTCAGAACACATTTCACATGGCAGATTTGAATCGCAGACAGGTCCAGATATTTAGCATGCCAAATATCTCACAGCGACGCATCGTCAATTCTCTCAGATCGCGTCTTTGATAATTCACAAAGCGTGATTGTCACTCACGTGAACGAGCACTGATTTGCCTCAGATTTCGGGCATTTGTCTGCGATTTCGCAAAATCTGCCAGCGAGTGAAAATCAGGGTTAAAATCGTGCAGTGTGAGCTCAGCATTAGACGGGTCTGTGATCATTTGGCTAGTTCAAATTGACACACTGAACCGCTCCGAGAGCATTTGGAGGGCTCAAATGAACTAGGTGTGAAAATACCCTAAATTGTTCTCTACACTACGAAAAAAATGGTTCTTTTAAGAACTGATCACTGAAAGGTTCTTTGAGGAACCCAAAAGAGTTTTTTTCATTGCATTGTTGTGAGAACCCCCTTTTGGAAAGTTTATTTTAAGAATGTACCGTGAATTTTCCAAATGGGAAGTGTGGTTCAACCAACCTGATCTCACGGCAATTCATACATATTTTACGAGGTGGCTTATTCGTACTACCTCACTCGTACGAATTGGTGCGATTTTTGATCAATCGTACGTATTTGATGAGTTGGTAAATTCGTATGATTTCGTATGAATGACTCAACCTCAACCCCACCCCTAAACCTACCCATCACTGCAGTATAGACAAATCATACGAATTGAGGTCGTAGGTGAGGTGAGGTCGTAGGAATTAGCCACTTCGTACAAATACGTATGAATTGGTCGTGAGATAGCGTTGGGTTCAAGATCCTCATTGGTCTTGGAACAACATTCCTATCAACTGATCAGATATTAGGCTTAGGTCTAGGAAACAATACACAAATAAAAATGACTTATCTACAGTCATTGCATTAACAGTTTTTAAAGATCGTTTAAAGGTAATTTGGAAGTTTAGCATGGCTGCCAAGATTGTGCCTTCGAAATGTCCTGCAAAGGCATAATTTATAACTGAAATGTTTTCCCCTTTCTCTTGCTGAGTCTTTCCAACACAGTTCTTCAGATGAATTAAAAAAAGACACTCAAAAAGGCACTTTCGATTATTATAAGAAAAGAAGGCAAGAGCTTGTACTGGCATGAATCAGTAAAAAACAGCGGTTGACAACAAGGTCAAATCATCAACTTCAATCTCTCCAATCAAGGGCTCTTTCCCTCTCTCTCTGGCCCATCTCTATCAAACATTTCATTCTGTTCTCTTGCTTTTTACCTAGCTTCATCCACTGTCAACCTCTCTTGGTGTGCCCTCGCTGACCGATATGCTTTTTCTTACTCCATGTTCTTCAGATCAGATACAACCAACAACGCAGCCGATTCATTAGATGGAGTAGAACCTAACCAATAGAGCTCTGGCAGGTCCATGTCTAGTCAGCCAGCATGCATTAATGACACAAATCAGTTTGCTACATGTCAGACAGACGTCTGCTTGCAGGCACGTGCACAGATAGAGCCCGAGTTGTGCTCAAGCACATGCCCTTTTGGTCTCTGACTAGATAGGTGCCCTTTTCTAAGGGCCATTTACACTAGGGGTGGGGATCTTTAGGCACCTCACGATCCAATCCGATTCCAATTCTTACTTTTTAAATAACAAGTTTAATGAATACAACTATATGTTAAGATTTTTAAATAGGTTATATAAACTAATATAGCTTCAAAATATAAAAGCAAGTAGCCTATAAATATTAAAGAGGAACGAAACATTACAAGCAAAAAAACAAGTGGCCTATTTAAGGTATCTGAACATTTTCAATTCAAAAGCAGTGAGTGATTTTTCTCTTTCTCTCAGCTTTACTGTTATTCGATTACTGATGACTTCATAGACAGCAGGAGATATAATAAGCTGCATTCACAGTAATGCGCAGATCTCTTTTGAAATATAAGGGATTTTGGTCCTGTTTGTTTAATCCCTGAAGACATAACTGAACGTGTTTACATAAATTTTGCATCATAAATGATGTGCGAGCGCTCTTCACAAAGCAGCCTTCTGTCAGTGAGTTTCGTATTAATATATAAGCCCTGCATTCCAAACAACATAAATGATGCCTTTATAGAGCGTTTGTAAGGAAAATACCGGCAGGCGAGACTGGAAACGTAACATCAAGCAAAGCGAGCGTTTCTCGCAGCGCATCCTGTGCAATGAAGCCCACAAATGTCCTTGTAATTCGCTTCCACTTTTCCGAACTTTATGAAAGATTATTTTATGGAAGGTTTGAGTGGTGTGTGTGTGTGTGTGAGAGGTATTCCTGCAAGCAGAATACAGGTGTCTCTAAAACACACGCAGCATCATCGCGCGTCTGCAGTTAAAATCTAAGCTCAGAATCGATTCTAAAATTTTCAGAATCAATCCAGAATCGTTGGAGAGAATCGAGAAGCATCGATTTTTTTTTCTCACCCCTAGTTTACGCAACACTATTCTTAACTAAAAACTGAAAACTTTTTAAGCATTTTGGCCATCCATTTACACAACAACAGACCTTTGAAAACTTCAAAATGCAAGTTTTTAAAAACTTTTTCTTTTTTTTACAAAGTGACTTACAAACTACTTGTCTGTAGGGTTGGGCCGAGATCTCGTGCCACGGGATCTCGCGATATTAAAATGTGACAAGATTTCTTGTTGAGGTGAAAAGCTGTCACGTGATATCGTCATGACGGAACGTGAGGGTGAAATTAGAGTAGAATGCTACGTTTACATATTACAGTACGTTGGTGCGACAGAACATGGTTTTGCTGTTAAAAAAAGTGTAAGGTCTAGAAACCCATCCATCCATCCATCCATCTTCTTCCGCTTATCCGGGGCCGGGTCGCGGGGGCAGCAGTCTAATCAGAGATGCCCAGACTTCCCTCTCCCTAGACACTTCTTCCAGCTCTTCCGGGGGGACACCGAGGCGTTCCAAGGCCAGCCGGGAGACATAGTCCCTCCAGCGTGTCCTTGGTCTTCCCCGGGGCCTCCTCCCGGTTGGACATGCCCGAAACACCTTCCCGGGAAGGCGTTCAGGAGGCATCCGGAACAGATGCCCGAGCCACCTCAGCTGTCCCCTCTCGATGTGGAGGAGCAGCGGCTCTACTCCGAGTTCCTCCCGAGTGACTGAGCTTCTCACCCTATCTCTAAGGGAGCGCCCAGCCACCCTGCGGAGAAAGCTCATTTCGGCCGCCTGTATCCGGGATCTTGTCCTTTCGGTCATGACCCAAAGCTCATGACCATAGGTGAGAGTAGGAACGTAGATTGACCGGTAAATCGAGAGCTTCGCCTTACGGCTTAGCTCTTTCTTCACCACGACAGACAGGTCTAGAAACTATTTTTTAAAATGTGAACTTGAGCGTTGTGTTTTTAGAATGCAGTGTCAAGCACAGCAGTTTTACACGTCATTCTAGTGTGTTTACAAAGAAAAAGTAGCGCAGTGGAATGATAAAAATTCATTCTGTGTGAACAGCCCTTTATTGGTCGTTTTTGTGGATCTGTGTAAATGGGGATCGTTTTGATAACGCCACCTGTACAAATATTTTTTTTTATTTAGGCTAATATAATGAATATATAGTCTAATATAATGAATATAGAGACGAATATAATGAATATAGAGACTAATATAATGAATATAGAGACTAATATAATGAATATAGAGACTAATATAATGAATATATAGGCTAATATAATGAATATATAAGCTAATATAATAAATATATGGGCTAATATAGTGAATATATAGGCTAATATAATGAATATATATGCTAATATAGTGAATATACAGGCTAATATAGTGAATATACAGGCTAATATAGTGAATATACAGGCTAATATAGTGAATATATAGTGGGAGACCTTGCAAAATAGCAGGGTGTTCTGTCAGGTGCGAGAGAGAGGACCCCAGAGACGAAGGCAAGTAACTCAGTCCTTTAATAGAAAATAAACAATACAGCCGCTGGCACTGTCAAACAGAAAGTCTTTAAAGGATAACCAAGGTAGCCGTAGATCTGGGTAGGTAGACCAGTCCTTAGATGAAAACAGTGGTGACAGGCAGGCGGCCGTCGACAGTAGCACTCAGTGTCCTGATATCAGCATTCAGCGGCAGGCGAGCTGGGCAGAGCACCGACTGAGCATAAGCATTAGAGCTGGTCAATACAATAGTAGTTTGTGTACGACAAGACAAGGTAGAATAAGGGAAGAAATAACGATCGACACATACGTCTACAGAAAATAATAATCTGGCAAAGAACAAAGGACAGGCAGGGAGTAGAAATAGAAAACCCAATCAGAGGGGAACAGGGAACAGGTGTGGCGAGAAACAGCCTGTCAGCAGGTAACGAGCGACAGCTGAGTGAGTGAGTGTGTATGAGAGACAGAGAGAGAGATCATAAAGAAAGCTCTATAATATAATGAATATATAGGCTAATATAGTGAATATACAGGCTAATATAGTGAATATACAGGCTAATATAGTGAATATACAGGCTAATATAATGAATATATAGGCTAATATAATGAATATATAGGCTAATATAGTGAATATATAGGCTAATATAATGAATATATAGACTAATATAGTGAATATATAGGCTAATATAATGAATATATAGACTAATATAGTGAATATATAGGCTAATATAATGAATATATAGGCTAATATAGTGAATATATAGGCTAATATAATGAATATATAGGCTAATATAATGAATATATAGGCTAATATAGTGAATATATAGGCTAATATATTGAATATATAGGCTAATATAATGAATATATAGGCTAATATAGTGAATATATAGGCTAATATAATGAATATATAGGCTAATATAATGAATATATAGGCTAATATAGTGAATATATAGGCTAATATATTGAATATATAGGCTAATATAATGAATATATAGGCTAATATAGTGAATATATAGGCTAATATATTGAATATATAGGCTAATATAATGAATATATAGGCTAATATAGTGAATATATAGGCTAATATATTGAATATGTCTTCTGAGGTCATGTGATGCTGCGTGACATTGTTCTCAAGCTGTTTTATTGACGTCTTCCCGCAGTTTAAACATTGATTGAGCGATTACACCACATATGATACATTTCAGTAAGTGTTAATGTATCCTCAACACACCTTAAGATATTAATTCATGTTCACTCTTTAGAAAGAATGAAATGATCGCGTTCACTCAACAGCCGCTTGAACTGACGTGCATATACAGTGATCAGTCGTCACATTAAAGAGCGTCAAAACGGCATTTATCGTTTGAATTTCGTGAGAAAATGGAATATGTTCATGTGGGAACTCGGATTGCAGTGTGTTCTGTGTGTAAAATAAGCCGGCTGTTAACTCTAACATGAACTAATAATGAACAGTTTTGTTTATATTTATTAATGTTAACAAATATTAATAAATACTGTAACCAATGTATTTCTCACTGTTAGTTATTATTAGTTAATGCATTAAAAAACCTAACTAATGTCAACTTTGACTGTTTTTGCTCTATTTAATGAACCAAAATATCTCCCTGCATCACAGAGTGTTGTTTGGTAAATGAATCGGCTGGTTTGAACAAGCCAGTGACTGAATGATTCTTTGAATCACTAATTAAGACTTGCCGCCCCCTACTGGCGGTTTCAGTTTCATAGAAAAGTATAAGAATTTTTTACATTATTCCTGCAACTGTAATTGCAGTGTAATGTATCTAAATAATGATAGTATAATAACAGCAATAATAAATAGTCATTTCTGTCAGTAATACACAACATTGCTTTTGCTCATTTACCAATTCCAGCATTATGCACACAAATAAATAAATAAATAATGTGAAAGTGATTTAAAGGTGTTCTAATCTACAGTATGTAACTAACTTTAATTTTAATGTATTTTCTATAGTAATTATGAGAGGGGTGTCCTTTTTTCACACTTGATCACCTGCCCACATAAAATGTCTGTGTACAGCCTTGTTTGCTTG
The DNA here is from genome assembly GCA_023566225.1 of Romanogobio albipinnatus. NCBI lineage: Eukaryota > Metazoa > Chordata > Actinopteri > Cypriniformes > Gobionidae > Romanogobio > Romanogobio albipinnatus. The sequence goes on from CM042248.1 coordinate 47,195,170, forward strand.
CAGCTGATAATGGCTGACTCGACCCCAGGCTCATTTTCCTCTGGACCGAAGTGTGGAAGCAGACCTCTGAGGCATGCCCTGTTACTGTGGCAACGCTCATCAGCTTCCGGATTCGGGCTGGTCTTAATCATTTCAACCATTTCCGTTGTGGAAAACAATGCAGCATTAATATTCTGTGATATTTTCAAACACATGAAAATATGAAAAGGACAAAAACATACTCCACCATTTCAGCACAAAATCCTTTGCCTTCATTCACAAACCACACACAATCCAACGTATCCAGGTGGCGCTATGGGTAAAAATAGCAAAATATGTAACAAAATGAATTTGTTGAAAATTAATGTAAATAAAAACACTTTGTTTAAAACAAAATTAATTAATGAAAAATGCACCAAAAGTGCTAGAAAATATGAAAACTCACATGCGTTTCGTCGGTTAAAACTTCTCGCATGAACGGTAGAGCGCAAACAAACATCCAAAGAATTTGAGCATTTTCTTTTCTTTATCAAGATTTAATTAAATGTGGTTCTGCAGGCATGCAGCAGGTCATAGGAGGAAATAAATGGTATAATATTATCTATCTATCTATCTATCTATCTATCTATCTATCTATCTATCTATCTATCTATCTATCTATCTATCTGTCTCTGTCTATCTATCTATCTGTCTGTCTATCTATCTGTGCGTCTATCTATCTATCGATCTAGATATCTGTTTATCTGTGCGTCTGTCTGTCTATCCATCCATCCATCCATCCATCCATCCATCCATCCATCCATCCATCCATCCATCCATCCATCCATCCATCCATCCATCCATCCATCCATCCATCCATCTACAGTGAGGAAAATAAGTATTTGAACACCCTGCTATTTTGCAAGTTCTCCCACTTGGAAATCATGGAGGGGTCTGAAATTGTCATTGTAGGTGCATGTCCACTGTGAGAGACATAATCTATAAAAAAAAAAAATCCAGAAATCACAATATATGATTTTTTAACTATTTATTTGTATGATACAGCTGCAAATAAGTATTTGAACACCTGAGAAAATCAATGTTAATATTTGGTACAGTAGCCTTTGTTTGCAATTACAGAGGTCAAACGTTTCCTGTAGTTTTTCACCAGGTTTGCACTGCAGGAGGGATTTTGGCCCACTCCTCCACACAGATCTTCTCTAGATCAGTCAGGTTTCTGGCCTGTCGCTGAGAAACACGGAGTTTGAGCTCCCTCCAAAGATTCTCTATTGGGTTTAGGTCTGGAGACTGGCTAGGCCACGCCAGAACCTTGATATGCTTCTTACAGAGCCACTCCTTGGTTATCCTGGCTGTGTGCTTCGGGTCATTGTCATGTTGGAAGACCCAGCCTCGACCCATCTTCAATGCTTTAACTGAGGGAAGGAGGTTGTTCCCCAAAATCTCACAATACATGGCCCCGGTCATCCTCTCCTTAATACAGTGCAGTCGCCCTGTCCCATGTGCAGAAAAACACCCCCAAAGCATGATGCTACCACCCCCATGCTTCACAGCAGGGATGGTGTTCTTGGGATGGTACTCATCATTCTTCTTCCTCCAAACATGTTTAGTGGAATTATGACCAAAAAGTTCTATTTTGGTCTCATCTGACCACATGACTTTCTCCCATGACTCCTCTGGATCATCCAAATGGTCATTGGCAAACTTAAGACGGGCCTTGACATGTGCTGGTTTAAGCAGGGGAACCTTCCGTGCCATGCATGATTTCAAACCATGACGTCTTACCAACAGTTACATCAGTGTATTACCAACAGTAACCTGGGAAACGGTGGTCCCAGCTCTTTTCAGGTCATTGACCAGCTCCTCCCGTGTAGTTCTGGGCTGATTTTTCACCTTTCTTAGGATCATTGAGACCCCACGAGGTGAGATCTGGCATGGAGCCCCAGTCCGAGGGAGATTGACAGTCATGTTTAGCTTCCTCCATGTTCTAATGATTGCTCCAACAGTGGACCTTTTTTCACCAAGCTGCTTGGCAATTTCCCCGTAGCCCTTTCCAGCCTTGTGGAGGTGTACAATTTTGTCTCTAGTGTCTTTGGACAGCTCTTTGGTCTTGGCCATGTTAGTAGTTGGATTCTTACTAATTGTATGGGGTGGACAGGTGTCTTTATGCAGCTAACGACCTCAAACAGGTGCATCTAATTTAGGATAATAAATGGAGTGGAGGTGGACATAACAGGTCTTTTAGGGTCAGAATTCTAGCTGATAGACAGGTGTTCAAATACTTATTTGCAGCTGTATCATACAAATAAATAGTTTAAAAATCATACATTGTGATTTCTGAATTTTTTTTAATAGATTATGTCTCTCACAGTGGACATGCACCTACGATGACAATTTCAGACCCCTCCATGATTTCCAAGTGGGAGAACTTGCAAAATAGCAGGGTGTTCAAATACTTATTTTCCTCACTGTATATATCTGTCTATCTGTGCGTCTATCTGTCTGTCTGTCTATCTATCCATTACAACAAAACTTAAGATAAAGAGAATGTGAAAGACAGTAAGTGAGATTGTGATTGTGTGTGTGTGTGTATATGAGAGAGAGAGAGAGAGAGAGAGAGAGAGAGAGAGAGAGAGAGAGAGAGAGAGAGAGAGAGAGAGAGAGAGAGAGAGAGAGAGAGAGAGAGATCATAAAGAAAGCTCTCAGCGTCTCACGTTCAGATGTTCGCGCGTCTGACAGTCACATCTCTGTTTACACTCTGACTGGAGTAACTCTCAGCCGCCTAATGAAACCCCAGAGGATAAGTGTCTTCAGGCTGTAACAAGTGGCGAGTTGAGGGTTCGAGTCGCGGGCAGCATGAGCGCGGATTGCGCGGAATATTACAACGCGGAGAACGTGTTTGTCAGCGGATTCACGTGCCCCAAAACCGACAGCGACGCGCGCGCGATATTCTGCTGCGGGTTCAATGACGTCAAATACTGCTGCGACGATCCCAACAGCTTTTTTCCCTATGAATATGGATACATGTGGTGGCTTAGGTAAGACGATATTGTGTTATGGATCCCAAAGTTTAAATTATGTGGTAGGCTTGTTTTGCCTAAATACAATGCTAGTGGACAATGAACCACTATCATAAAAACGTAGACAGAAATTACAAAGTTTGATGAATGATGAATGTTTAAAGAATGACAAAGTAACTGCGATAGTGTTTATTATTGTACAAGAATTGTCTAAAACAACACTATCTGATTGTCTTTCCCAAAACAACAACTTTCACTCAAAATGTGTTCATCTATCTCCAAAATTGAAATTTACTCATAACCTTAAAAACCTTGTTTCATTATTTTGTTGAACACGTTTTTCCATTTAAGCTCTACAAAAGAAAAATTTACAATTAATTTTCCAACTCCAATAAGTCTCATTTGTGTGTTTTGAATCTTCCACAAAATGCCATGCCCGTTTCCCAAGTGGGAAATTGCCATTTTAGATCAGATTTTCTAGTGTTTTGTTCTGTCCATCGTAGCTATCATGGCTTCAGAGGCCATGGGATATAAAACATGATTCATATGGACATTCAATTGATTTCTTGCAGTATTTTTGTTTAGATATAGACATAAATGCAAAACTTATTTTGTGTTACAGAAGAAAGATAATTGTACAGATGTTGAAAGACATTCTTTATTTTTAAATCAAACAGTATCAAGGACAAACTAGTTTGTTATATCGTCTCCAGTATTGTTGAAGAAATAAGCACATTGTTTTCAATTGAACACTGAGCAGCAAAACAGATGCAAGTCTAACTGAGAAGCTGAGAAACTAACACTTTTTTCATTGAATGCATCTTGAATCTAAGAGTGTAATTTTTCAGTAAGTAGATCATTTGTATTCTGCTTCTCAGGGAAATGAAATGGTTTCCAGGAGCTGAAGAAAAAAGGAACTCTACAATTGATTAAAATGTAGACATTCACAAAAGACCAAAGAAATGGCAAAATAGAAAAAGAAATACACGAGAAGCTGAGAAACTAAAATACTAAGACTTGTTTTCATTGGATGCATCTTGAATATAAGAGTGTGCCATTTTTCCATTAGTAGATCATTTGTATTCTGCTTCTCTGGGAAATGAAATGGTTTCCAGGAGCTGCAAACAAAAAACAAAACCAAAAAAAAAACTCTTTAAAACATAGACATGTTCACACAAGACAAAAAGAAATGGCAAAATAGAATAAAATTACCTGAGAAGCTGAGAAACTGTATAATACACAAAGGCTTGTTTAGCTTCTCATCAATTGATATTCAAGCATGTTTAGATGTTAACAAACAAAAAAAGAAAATTGAAATCCTATAAGTCAGGTAACAGGGTTAATTGTTTATTGATCAGATGATGTGTCATTAACCTCCTCAGCAAATAGCTTCAGTCAAGTGGTCTGATCACATTCTCAAGTCTTAATTAAGTCATGATTTGAGGAGCACTTTCTGCACAGAATCGTACTAATGACCTTTTATGAGACTTGAAGTGATCAACCGATTAAGCTGTAATTAAATGACTAATTAATTAATGTAAATTGCTGCATTTACTGATGCCATCATATGTAATTAATTAAAGAATAACATATTCAAGATTCAAGAACTGCATTAATTGTGTACATTGTTCATAGAACCATTCTCATTGAAATTGTTGCAATAACTTGCAATCTACCTCCAAGAATGGTGGCAATTTATGAATGTTTCTTGAATCTCCTGATTAAGTATGATGTTATGGGCATTTGCGTCAATCATCAACATTCATGACTGAAGTTTAGTTAAACGCTTACTTGGGAATTCATGCCAATCACAAGACCTGGTTTTATGGGTGGCAGAACACCATCCATCCGGTGTTGATTAGAACTATTGTAGTTTTGCTGGATGCTCACGGAAGAAAGTTTATTTTTGCTCAGAGGTTGCTTTTTCATAGCTCTTGAGACTTAGTGGAGTAATCACTTATGTTTCAAGTGTAAATTTAATCTCTGGTGTGTCTCTCAATGTTCCTTGAAAGAAATGAGACAATTGGGAGAATTTTTGATACAGTAAGAGTTAGGGGTGGCACGATTCACAAAACCCACGGTTCGGTTCGTATCACGGTTTTAGGGTCACGGTTTTCGGTTCTGTACGGTTCTTGTTGTTGTTTTTTAATCGTTAACACTCCAGAAATTTACTTCAGCATATGGTATATATGGCTTAATCATCCACAATTTAGGATACAGTATTAAAAATTGTTATATCAAGTTGTTTCCTAACTGGCTGTCTACCGAGTCCGACACATTGGCGTAACATTTTTCATGTTAATCATATCAATTCTGATCAGAACAATGCACTGTGGCTTTAATTCAGCTGACCTGATTAACACATTTCACCATGAAGTGTGCCGTGTGTTTCACAATCACCATATGACATCCAGCGCTGTGAAAAAATAACATAAAATACACAAAAACACAACACTGCCAGAAGTTTCTGCCCAAACTTCAAAGGCATGTTTAAATTATTAAAACTAGAAGCATCTTAACTTTTAAATGTTACATTTATCATGTGAACTACTTATATACAACATATGCATGTGTGTATGAGACAGAGGGGAACACGGTCGCATTTGCAGCAGATATATGTTGCCCATCATAAATCAAAGCACAAGACAGACAGGGGTCGGAGGAGAACACCGGAAAATGTGACAGAAGGGACTATATTTGCCTGTATTTGCAATACACGAGCCGCGGTTCAGCTGCGCGAGTCGCGAGACAAACACTGCCAGTTTGTGTATGCGCAACAGGCACGCGCGGCGCGGCTCCCGCTCTCGCACTGCATCTGCCCTGCTATACGATGCTAGCGCATCCTCCAACTCCGGGCAGCCTTCCTTATCTCTCCCACTTTCATTTATGTGACGTGACCTGCAGCACTCCATTTTTACTTAACTGTATGTCCACACACACCTCTTATTTCGCGCAAAAAGGACACCCACTGTCTGAGGTAACATACTGGCACGAGGATACATTACACATGCGCGAACCGTGCGACACACACACTCCGAACCGAGACAAGCGAACCGAACGGTTCGTTTTTTTTCCATGTACCGTGCCACCCCTAGTAAGAGTATAGAACTATACATGAATTTGAATAGCAGATAATTTGGTCTTGGTGGAATTTGATGAGAAATTTTGAAATTGTTGATGTTGAGAATGGATTTGACATTATTGAGATTTTACATTTACATTTTACATTTATGCATTTGGCAGACGCTTTTATCCAAAGCGACTTACATAGCATTCAAGGTACACATTTTTACATTTTTGCCAGTTCTTGCTTTCCCTGGGTTTCGAACCAGAGATTTTCGAACCAGAGATCTCGTCTGAAACTCAAAAGGAGACAGATTAGTGTTTTTGCAGGAAAAGTTTTGAGAAGCAAATATATCCATTTGCTCTGTATTTAACTGCAGCTCATCTAGAAGAAACATCAGGGATAGTATAAAGAACATCTTGGTTACTGATGTAACCCTTGTTCCCTGAAGTTGGGAATGGAGGTATTATGTCGATACTGATGTATTTGGTTGCCATCACCTAGTGTAGTTGTTTGGTTGCCTCGAAGTGAGGGCTCACTCCACTCGGAGTGTTTCTTCTTTCTGGGCATTGGTGTGCGGCACCTCTCTGGCGTCTGCAGAGCTGTGGGCTGGGCAACACCTAATACCTTTGCTAGATTCTGCAATCTCCGGGTGGAGCCCGTTTCTTCCCGGTTTCTTCCTTCCTCCATCATCCATCGGTCAGATGTGGCGGAGGGGTCTGAAGCCAGGCCCAATACTTGTGTGCATGCCTGGCCGATCAGCCCTTTGTACTGGGCTAGATGCACATATGCTGTGATTCCCTCTTGGTAATCCCTGTGTATTCTTCCACAATGCGGTTTCCCTGTCGGCAAGGACCTACCGCAGAGATCTTTCCATATGTAGCACTGCCCAAGGGTCAGTCCAGATGTGTATTTCCACATGCCACGTGGCCTCCATAGTGTCCCTCTCCATTGGACTAGGCATGCTTCCCCAGCGTTAACAACACTGGTCATGGGAGGGGGGACTCTTCCTGTGCACCAACTTGTAAGAGGAACAGCAGCTACGACTGTTTGGAAAATTGAGAACGGAAGCACTCGTCCCATGTACCAACTTGTAAGAGCTAAGACCATTTGGGAAATTGAGAATGGAAGCACTCTTCCCATGTACCAACTTGTAAGAGGAACAGAAACTATGACTGTTTGGGAAATTGAGAACGGAAGCACTCTTCCCGTGTACTAACTTGTAATGGTGCATTCACACCGGACGCGAGTGATTTACATGTTAAGTCAATGCAAAGACGCGAATAGACATTCTGCGGTGCGATTCGCGCGAATGACATGGTGCGAATTGAGCGTTTGACGCGTGATTCGCGTGAATGCCGCAAATCGCCCGAGTTGAAAAATCTGAACTTTGCCGGAGATTCGCGCCGCATTAACCAATCAGGAGCTTGCTCTAGTAGTGACAACAATGAGGAGAAAATCTGTTTATCAATATCTGGTTCAGACAATATGATTATCACTGTGATAACATTAAATGACATTTACATTTACGCATTTGGCAGACGCTTTTATCCAAAGCGACTTGCATTGCATTCAAGGTACACATTTTACATTTTGTCAGTTCTTGCTTTCCTTGGGAATCGAACCCATGACCATGGCGTTTGCTAGCGTCACGCTCTACTGTGTGAGCTACAGGAAAGTTGAAACACATGAAACACAACCCAGGCTCTTTTTGTCAAATGCAAGTTTATGTTTGATCAACAATACAAAAGTATAAGCAAAAGGTATAATAAGCTATACATGAAATAAAGCAAACAATTCAGTCAAACATTTAAAGTCAGTGCTAGTCGGCTACAACGGTAACGTAAAGTTACTAAAGTAACCTAAAAATAAAAAAAGTGATGAAACATCACTTTGCCCTCAGCCTAAATGATTTGCCAGGGAACAAATTATAGATCCATGAGACCAAAGATCGCCCGTTACATCTACACAAGACGGATTATAGCTCGAGACACCACAGAGACATCAGAGCCAGCGGCAGATGGCAGAAGGACTAGCCGAGGAAAGGCTGCTCTCGCCGGGGTAAACGAGCACGGAACGCCGCTGATCCACTGGAGCTCACAACACCAGATAAAATGTTCATATAGGCACTCTTTTTATAAATAAACCACAGATTTGAGCTTTAAACAACTACATTATTGCCTGAAAAAACTATGTTTTGTCACACATTAACAGTAGATTTTAACAAAAAAGACATGTAAACACAGCCCATGTCAGCCATTTCTCAACGAGACAAGTCGGCTGACAGAAGCCCCACCCATGACGCGAATTCGCGTCTGTTGTGAAGTGAATGTCACTCGCGAATGAAGCGAGTAAACTCAAATTGTTCAAGCGTCCAACTTTGTGCGAATAGCGCGATTTAATCGCGTCCGGTGTGAACGCCACATAAGAGGAACAGCAGCTACGACCATTTGGGATTGAGAACGTCTCGGTTACGTATGTAACCCTCGTTCCCTGAAGGAGGGAACGGAGACGCCACGTCGGAGTACCGACGAATAGGAATCTCGCTCGCGAGAGCCAATCTACTTCGAGTGTAACTAAACGAGCCAATGCACATTGGCATGCAATGATTGCACCAGGTGCTCATGCCACGCCGTGCGGGTATAAATGAGACACAGGTGATTGCATCAAATCAGCCTTTTGCTGAGGAGCCGGGTAGGTAGACAGGCACCCCAGCAGGGTACAGAGGACATGGCGACGGGACGTGGCGTCTCCGTTCCCTCCTTCAGGAAACGAGGGTTACATACGTAACCGAGACGTTCCCATTCAGTCGGTCACTCTCGACGCCACGTCGGAGTACCGACGAATAGGAATCCCTACCAAAGCGCCATGGCTTCTGCCCCCATCCAGTGCCCTGTGTGAGCCACCTGAGCTCTCTTACCTGATGAGACGGGGCTCACACCGGGAAGTCCATCACCGCTGTTCCGCATGACCCGCTCAGTGATTATTGGATAACACTGGGAAAGCGTGCCCTAGAGAAGGGAACGCTGCGGAGCCCACATCGTACCCCGAAGGAGTTATGTGGAGTACAATGCTGAGCCGTAGCCCGCCAGGAGAAGGGGGCTCAGTCCCACTGCAGGGAAGGCTCTCCCAAGGGAAAGACACGGGCTTCCCGTAGGAGCGACCGTGGAAGAAAATATGGGATCCCCGCAGGGTCACTCATATGGCCCAAGCCCAATACCGGTTCTCAAGGATTCAGCGGCAAGGGGCCTGATGCCAGACGTTCCGCCACGTCCGGCACCGAGGGCGGTGGAGGACTCACAGAGTTTGCTTCTGGAGAATATAAGCGCCGTAGCGCAGCAAGCCGACAAGAGCCGGGGCCTCTCAGTGCTTCTACCCGTTTGAGGTGAGAACACAGGAGGAGACCGGCTCTACACGTAGGCTATAGAATCTAGCGAACGTGTTGGGTGTCGCCCAGCCCGCAGCTCTACAGATGTCTGACAGCGAGGCGCCACGTGCCAGCGCCCAGGAGGATGCAACACTTCTAGTAGAGTGTGCTCGCACCCTGAGCGGACAGGGCACACCTTGTGCTTGGTAAGCCAAGGTGATGGCATCCACTATCCAGTGGGCCATCCTCTGCTTGGAGACAGCCTTTCCCTTCTGCTGGCCTCCGTGACAGACAAAGAGCTGATCTGAGGTTCTGAAGCTTTGAGTTCTATCCACGTAAACCCGCAGAGCGCGGACGGGACAGAGCAAAGCTAGGGCTGGGTCTGCCTCCTCCGGGGGCAGCGCTTGCAGGTTCACCACCTGGTCCCTGAAGGGAGTGGTAGGAACCTTGGGCACATAGCCAGGCCGGGGTCTCAACACCACGTGGGTATCACCCGGCCCGAACTCTAGGCACGATTCGTCGACCGAAAATGCCTGCAGGTCCCCTACCCTCTTGATGGAGGCCAATGCAGCCAACAGCAAAGTCTTCATTGACAGAATCTTTAGCTCTGCTGACTGCAAAGGCTCAAATGGGGCATTCTGAAGTGCTCGGAGCACCAGAGCAAGATCCCAAGAGGGTATGGAGGGGGGGCGAGGAGGATTTAACCGTCTCGCCCCCCTAAGGAACCTGACGACCAGGTCGTGCTTCCCAACCGTCTTACCTTCTACATGGTCGTGATAGGCGGATATTGCAGCAACATAAACCTTGAGGGTGGAGGGCGACAGCCTACGCTCCAACCCCTGTTGCAGGAAGGAAAGCACAGACGCGATCGAACATCTTCGGGGGTCTTCTCGGCGAGAAGAACACCACTCGACGAACAGGTTCCACTTCAAGGCGTAAGCCTGTCTTGTAGACGGTGCTCGTGCCGAAGTGATGGTGTTAACTACCTCTTGGGGTAAGTCACCTAGAACCTCCGCGTCCCGTCCAGGGACCAGACATGAAGCCTCCACAGGTCTGGATGCGGGTGCCAAAGGGTGCCCCGTCTCTGAGTCAGAAGGTCCTTCCTCAGAGGAATCGGCCAAGGAGGGGCTGTCGCGAGGAGCATAAGTTCTGGAAACCAGGTCCGGTTGGGCCAGTACGGCGCCACCAGCAGGACCTGCTCCTCGTCCTCCCTGACCTTGCACAGAGTCTGTGCAAGTAGGCTCACTGGGGGAAACGCATATTTGCGCAGCCCCTGGGGCCAGCAGTGAGCCAGGGCATCCGTGCCGAGTGTACCCTCGGTCAGCGAATAGAACCACTGGCAGTGGGACGTTTCTGGGGAGGCAAACAGGTCGACCTGTGCCACCCCGAACTGTCTCCAAATCAGCTGAACCACCTGGGGGTGGAGTCGCCATTCGCCTGGGAGTGCAGCTCGTGAAAGCTCGTCGGCCACACGGTTGCGCACACCAGGGACATGAATGGCCCGAAGCGACTTCAGACACTTCTGACTCCAGAGGAGGAGATGGCGGGCGAGCTGCGACATGCGACGGGAGCGCAGACCACCTTGTCGGTTGATATACGCAACGGTCGCAGTGTTGTCCGTGCGGACCAGTACATCTTTGCCCCGTAACCGCGCTTTGAGGCGGCTCAGAGCAAGATGCACTGCTAGCAACTCGAGGCAATTGATATGCCAATGCAGGTGCGGGCCCGTCCAAACCCCTGACACTGCATGCCCGTTGTACGTGGCTCCCCAGCCCATGGCAGAGGCATCCGTGAAAACCACAGCGTGCCTGGACACCTGTTCCAGGGGCACTCCGGCCCGAAGGAACGAGGGGTCTGACCATGGACTGAAGGACTGGCGGCAGGCCGGTGTGATGCTCACCCGGTGAGTGCCGCGTTGCCACGCCCATCTCGGGACTCGGCCGTGTAGCCAATGCTGAAGCGGTCTCATATGAAGCAGGCCGAGCGGTGTTACTGCCGCAGCGGCCGCCATATGCCCCAGGAGCCTCTGAAACTGTTTCAGTGGAACCGCCATCCTGCCTTGAAACGTGTTCAGGCAGCTCAGCATCGACTGGACACGCTCCTCCGTGAGGCGCGCTGTCTGTTCGACCGAATCCAACTCCATACCGAGAAAAGAGATCCTCTGCACGGGGGCGAGTTTGCTCTTTTCCCAGTTGACCCGAAGACCCAACTGGCTGAGGTGTCTGAGCACCAGGTCCCTGTGTTCGCACAACTGATCCTTGGACTGTGCTAGAATGAGCCAGTCGTCGAGATAGTTGAGGATGCGAACGCCCTGTTCTCTCATGGGCACAAGGGCCCCCTCCGTGACTTTCGTGAAGACACGGGGGGACAGGGACAGCCCGAAGGGCAGGACTCTGTACTGATATGCTCGACCCTCGAACGCAAAGCGCAGAAACGGCCTGTGTCGAGGAAGAATCGAGACATGAAAGTACGCGTCCTTCAGGTCGATCGCTGCAAACCAATCTTGGGGACGGATGCATTCGAAAATGCGTTTCTGCGTGAGCATCTTGAACGGTAGCTTGTGGAGGCTCCGATTCAGGACTCGCAGGTCCAAGATTGGCCGTAACCCACCGGTTTTCTTGGGTACAATGAAGTACGGGCTGTAGAAGCCGGTCTTCATATCGGCTGGAGGGACCGGCTCTATCGCGTCCTTCGCCAGTAGGACAGCGATTTCCGCACGCAGGACATGGGCATCTGCAGCATTCACCGAGGTGAAGCGGACGCCCCTGAACCTGGGGGGGCGCCGGGCGAACTGAATCGCATAGCCGAGCCTGATGGTCCGAATGAGCCAGCGAGACGGACTGGGGAGCTCTAGCCAGGCTCGCAGAGACCGTGCAAGCGGGACCATAGGGACCACCGGCGTACCCACGGTGGGGCAGCGAGGTGGAATGCAGGTACCGGGCTGGGGCGGCTGTCTCGTGGAGGCGGCCCGCAGCGAGGTGAGAGTGTGCTGTGCAACACTTACCTGATTCCACAGGTGGGCAGGAGGAACGTGAGGAGGTCGTCCACTGCTGCCCGCTGGCGAAGGGGGAGGATGAGTGTGGTCCGGCGTTTGACCGGCCACAACTCTCCGAGCCCCCTGAGGACCCAGAGATGGAGGAAACTGCTCTTTTATTGAAAATTTGGGTACCGCTGGGGCTGAGCCCAGCGGCGGAACAGAAACAAAACGGAACACAAAATTCTCCTCCCGGCCCTCCTCCGGGGGATGGAGCGGTGCGGTCACCGTCTCCAGAAGAGCAGTCCTCCCCATCTCCGGGTCGCCCGTCTCAGGGCCGCTTGCCCTTGCCCCTGCCTTTGCCACCTCTCTTGGCAGGAGCCTGGACGGGCTGGGCGGCCTGCTTGCGCCCGGCTCCACGACGTCGCTTGGGTGGAGGCTGCTGCTGCGACGCGGGAGCGGAGGCAGACGCAGGCGGCCGCCCTCGGCGACGAGCAGACTGAGGTGCTGCCGGCGGCGGGGTGGAGACAGCAGCTGACCGCCGTGGCAGGATGTGACTGATGGCCTCAGTCTGCTTCTGTGCGGCCGAGAACTGCTGGGCGAAGTTCTGGACCGCGTCGCCGAAGAGGCCGGTCTGGGAGACGGGGGAGTTAAGGAACCTGATCTTGTCGGTCTCCCTCATGTCTGCCAGACACAGCCAGAGATGGCGTTCCTGGACCACCATAGTGGACATCGCACGACCCACGGCCCGCGCCGTAACCTTCGTCGCACGAAGCGCGAGGTCCGTTGCGGTTCTCAGTTCTTGGAGAACTGCGGGATCGTGACCACCCTCGTGCAGGTTCTTCAGTGCCTGGGCCTGATGAACCTGCAACAACGCCATAGCGTGTAAGGCGGAGCCTGCCTCTCCACAAGCCTGGTAGGCCTTTCCGATCAGATCGGACGAGTACCTACAGGCTCGGGAGGGGAGACACGGGTTCCCCCTGGATGTGGAGTTAGGGCACAGTTGCATAGCAACGGCCCGTTCCACGGGAGGAACCTGCGTGTAACCCTTTGCAGGTCCGCCATCGAGGGTGGTGAGGGAGGAGGATCCACTGGGCCGGTTTCGGGCAGTAAAAGGTGCCGTCCACGACCTAGTGAGCTCCTCGTGCACCTCCGGGAAGAAAGGAACCGGGGTGGGGCGCTGAGAACCAGCACGGGCCACCCCGAGAAACCAATCATCCAACCTTGAAGGTTCGGGACACGGTGGAGGGTTCCACACGAGCCCGATCTTCTCGGCGGCCCGGGAAAGCATGGCCATCATCTCCGGATCCGTATCGGGCACAGCGGATCTTCCCGAAGGAGCCCCCTGCGCCGACACGTCATCTCCAGAGAAGTCTGACCCTCCCTCCGATGCAGCGATGGACATCTGATCATCAGGGGGAGCCCCGAAGGATACGGATGGTGCACATCTCGAGGACGGCCCACCACGTTCCAACGGCAGCTCTACTGGCTGCGGAGTGCGTGAGGGATGAGGGTTCCCCGGGGGTTGGTTCCCTGGGGGAAGCGCGCTCACCGTAACCCTCAAATCACCCGTGCCACTGCCTGAAGTAACCCTCTGTGGAGGGTTAGATCGAGGCAGAGGCACGGGGACTCCACCCCTTGCGAGATGGAGTCTAGACCGCAACTCCGAGATGGTCATGTTCCCGCAGTGAGAACATGAGTCATCCACCAACGCTGCCTCGGCGTGCTGAACGCCCAAACACGAGATACAGTGCTGGTGACCATCCCTTGGTGACAGGTAACCACCGCATCCAGAAACACACAGATAGAATGTCATCTTGAAAAAGACGCAAGCTCTATCTGTGTTTGCTCTTTCAGAAGGACGCTCTCCTTGGTGCTGAAGCACGCAGGGGGCGGGGTCGCGGCGACACGGTCAGGGGGTGGGTGCAGCCTGAACGTGCGCGCTCTCTCACACGAAGGCGCTCTCTTACCAGCCGTAAGAACGGCTTTTCAGCGCTCTCCACCTAGCGCACCGAACCAGCTGTGAGAACAGCCTTTGTGATTGCTCTAAACAAACAACACAGAGAGATGATCCGAAAACCACGCGACCGCTGCTGTGCCGTCACACCAACACCGACTGAAGAGATCGCTTCCGAAAGGCGGCTTCCGTCTTCAGTCAGGACTGCGAAGTAGTGAGTGATATCTGGCGTTACCATCTACCACCCGGCTCCGAAGCAAAAGGTTGATTTGATGCAATCACCTGTGTCTCATTTATACCCGCACGGCGTGGCATGAGCACCTGGTGCAATCATTGCATGCCAATGTGCATTGGCTCGTTTAGTTACACTCGAAGTAGATTGGCTCTCGCGAGCGAGATTCCTATTCGTCGGTACTCCGACGTGGCGTCGAGAGTGACCGACTGAATGGGAACTGAAGTACTCTTTCCGTGTACCAACTTGTAAGAGGAACAGCAGTTACGACCGTTTGGGAATTGAGAACTGAAGTACTCTTCCCGTGTATCAACTTGTAAGAGGAACAGCAGTTACGACCATTTGGAAATTGAAAACTGAAGTACTCTTCCCGTGTATCAACTTTTAAGAGGAACAGCAGTTACGACCATTTGGGAATTGAGAACTGAAGTACTCTTCCCGTGTACCAACTTGTAAGAGGAACAGCAGCTACGACCATTTGGAAATTGAAAACTGAAGTACTCTTCCCGTGTATCAACTTTTAAGAGGAACAGCAGCTACGACCATTTGTGAAATTGAGAACGGAATAACTTTTGGCGTGAGCGTCTCAGCTGCGTGGCGTGTCCGTTTTTATTTTGGCTCCCATGTTAGCAGGTTAGAGCGTGCACACTGCCTGCATGAGACGCGCGTCTCAGACACGTGCATGCTAGAAATAGAACCAACGCCTATCTTTCACGCGACACGCAAGCGTGTTGGAAGCGTTTCCAGGCAAAATAGAATAGGAAAATATTTTTATGTCATTTTGACACGAATGCATGTTAATAAATGACATTTTGATGTTTGAAAGTCTCTAGGTTGACATAAATGCAGATATATAATTGTAATTCTTAAAAAATTATAATATCGATTTTCAAACATTGCACCTGTCAATACAGAACAAAATATTTTGTAGCCTATTTGGCCGTCAATACTGCTGAGTGCCGACGTTGTCTTTGCTGTATCAGTAGGCTATATATTTATATAAATATATATTTATATATTTTATGTTTAACATGAAGTGTAGGCCTTCCACTACGTCACCTAGCCGCCACACAGCTGACACGCAACAGAAACGCCACGCTCACACCATGCTCGCGCCACGCTTGCAGTGTGTTGCCGGCCTAAGAGCTACAACCGTTTGGGAAATTGAGAACCGAAGCACTCTTCCCGTGTACCTACTTGTAAGAGGAACAGCAGCAACTGGCCTTCTCCATGGTTAGCTTAGTCCTTTCCATACCATTATTATGGAGGACTATTTCTTTGGGCTTACATGGGGCACTTGTTAGGTCACGACTATATGAGAGCAGTTGCCTAAAGAGCACGCTACATCTTGCCAGCATCTGCGTCTCCGTGCGAATCGTGTGAGTTGAAAAATCTGAACTTTGGCAGATATTCTCGCCATTTCACCAATCAGGAGCTTGCTCTAGTAATGACAACAATGAGGAGAAAATCATATGTGGATACTCGGAGCTGTACGATACATCTTCATACTTTATAGAAACAGGAATAAAAAGGATCTTGCTTGGAAGAAAGTCAGTGAAGAGGTCGGACAGTTTACCAGAAGTTGTAAAAAGTGCTCTTTACTCAATTTGAGCTATACACTGTATTTGCATATTGAGACTACAAGCTAGCTAAAGCCGCCAAATTGTGCTTATTCGCCATATTTTAAAACAATCCATGTCAGCCATTTTGCAACGAGACTGGAGCCACCTGGCAGAAACCCCTCCCATGACGCAAATTCACGTCTGTTGTGAAGAGAATGTCACGCACGAATGAAGCAAGTAAATTCAAAATGATCAAGCATCAAACTATGCGCGATTTATTACAGTGACAGTTCAATGGCTGTGGCGCTTCCCATAGGGACCCCAATATGATGTACCGCCAAGGTGAATGACTGAATGGGAACGTCTCAGTTACACCACCTGGAGGAGGGTTATGTCCCTCCTGTTACAACCTAGGGCTGGCCGATTATTCAAAAAGTAATCAAAACTGAAATTCCGAACCTCCAACCGACATAATTTTCCCATGTCGGTTATTTCGGTTTTTAACCCTGTTAATACTTTCCAAAAACACTACCGCGTGCGTAGTCACGTGACTCCGCCCCGTACAGTCAGTGGCATGGAAGGAACACAGAGGCAAACTCAAACACCGCAGACAGTGTCTTAAGTAAACTTTTTCAATTGTATGTGTTTTAAGGGTTGTCAGTTTGAACATCCAAATTATTTTGCACCATTCAATAATATCAATATGGAAAACATGGCATTTCAGTGCTCGCCAGCTGTTTTCTGTGACACAGAGCCGAGCCGCATCGTGTCTCTGATAACGCACGAGCCCTGAATCAGATCACTTTCACTTGCATCTTTAGGAAACTTTGTCAATTGTATTTGTTTTCAGGCTTGCCAGTTTGGACATTAAAGCGATTTTAGACCATCAGATGCGTATCATTATATTGAGCTACTGCGCCGATGCATTGTGACACACGAACACTCATACTAGGGCTGGAACGATTTGACCTAAAAACCAAAATCTAGATTAATTGAACATTTAAACTCGATAAATGCTATAACGGTTGAGTTTAGTGATAGTAGTAAAGCTACTTTAGTGATAAATCACAGGACAGCGTTGACAATAAGTTTCTGCGCGCAATCTTCACTTGATGTGCAAGCTATCGTCTGTATGAGTGTTCGTGCGTCTCAATTTATCAGTCATTAGTTCAACATTTTACACATCTGATGGACTAAAATAGCTTCAATGTTCAAACGGGAAGGCCTTAAAACACATACAATTAAAAAACTTCATGAGGACGCAAGCGAAAGTGATCTGGACCGTGGTTCCTGCGGTCAAAACACACCGAGTACCACCCCAAAGTCCCTAGTTCCTGGGGAAAGTTCCCGCGGTGGAAACGCGGCATAGAGCCTCAATTGCGAACCGCTAAACTACTGCCAATCATGCCACATGATTATTGGCTCACTGATGTTGACGAGATTAACCCCTTAGGTATCGAACAACAAGACCTTTTATTATACTCGATGGTATCGAGCCAATTCGGTTTGCATTTTCTTTATGCTCAACATAGGTGATAAAATTCAAAATGCTCCGCTTTGCTATCATAATGAACAGAGATTAATCTTTTCTGTCACTCAGGGTCAATTAAAAGCTTCCCTAGGGCCTGCTGTAATGTGCTTCTGTGGCTGCTATACTGATCTTCAGGTGATTAGGTCAAGCAGTCTTGCTTCACTCTCACAGGGAACTCAGTGATGACTGTTTACATCACATGCCACCATGACATGACATTTTACAGCATGACATTTCAGAGAAGTCTGTGGACAAGCACTAATATTGGTGATTCACACACAGGGGTTGTTCATGCTGCCCCCTTGGAGCTTTATAGAGTTTTAAAAGAGTGTGATGAGAATCTTAATCTTAGTGTTCCATAACCTTCACTCTTAAAAATAACCTTTCAGTGAACAGTTCTAAAATATATATATATTTACTTAGTGTGAAGAACATGTTGTGTAGTGGAAAGTTGCATAGGTTCTTCATTGAAGCATAGAGCAGTGGTTTTCAAACCTGTCCTGGAGGCACCCCAGCCCTGCACATTGTGTATGTGTTTAGCTGTATACGTAAAAATGTGTTTGTTACCTATCGGTGTTTCGCCCAGACCGATTCTGCATTTTGGGAGCCTGAAACCAATATTTTTGAAACCGGGTCCCAGAGTGGATAAATCTGAAACCGACACCCTTGCGTTTCTTATTAGGCCCTGTCCACACGGAGACACGTTTAGCTGTATACGTTAAAAAAAATTATTGTATCACTGTTTCGTCCAGACCGATTCGGCATCTTGGGAGCCTGAAACCGGTATTTTTTGAAACTGGGTCCCAGAGTGGATAAATCTGAAAACGACACCCATGCGTTTCTTATTAGGCCCTGTCCAGACGGATACATGTTTAGCTGTATATGTAAAAAAAAAATTATTGTATCACTGTTTCGTCCAGACCGATTCGGCATTTTGGGAGCCTGAAACCGGTATTTTTTGAAACCAGGTCCCAGAGTGGATAAATCTGAAAACGACACCCATGCGTTTTCGTGTGTAAGGTGAAACAGTGATGTCAGACATAGGGTGTCTTCTTCTCTGTTTTTAGTCTCTGGTTTTAGTCTCTGGCTGAATCCAAAACCGTCCCCTATACCATTAAATAGGGCACTATTTGAGGGGACAGCCATTTGTGGTGGTGTCCGAAACCATAGTAGACGTTATTGAGTGCACTCATTCAATCCCACATTGCACCGCAATAACGGGTGTACAGCCGATGTACACACAACGGTTGTCCGACTTCACACACTCGTTTTCATTCACTCCTTCAAGTGGATTAAAGCAGGGAATAGTGATTGAGGGTTTAGGGACAGCTGAATCCGAAATCGTCCCGTATACCCTCAAATGGGGCATTATTTGAGGGGACAGCCATTTGTAGTGGTGTCCGAAACCATAGTGGACGTTATTGAGTGCACTCACTCAATCCCACATTGAGTGTACAGCCGATGTACTCTCAACGTCTGTCCGACTTCACACACTCGTTTTCATTCACTCCTTCAAGTGAACTATATTAGTGGATAACGTAGGGAATAGTGAATGAGGGTTTAGGGGGCGAATTCGTGTACTACATCGTTTTGAGTCGGTTTCAGTGGTTTCGTGTGTACGCAGATATTTCTTGAGACGAGGGGAAAAAAGATTGGATAAGGAAAGCCCTGGCTTCGTGTGGATGAAGCCTTAGACGCACCCAATTTAGTTCTTGCAGTCTCTACAAACGAGCTGATGAGTTGAATCCGGTGTGATAAATGAGGGAGACACACAAAATGTGCAGGGCTGGGAGCCAGGACAGGTTTGAAAACCACTACCATAGAGTCCAATAAAGAATCTTTATTTTTATTAGTGTACATGCAGTTGCCTTCAATCAGGTGGGCTCTATTGATTTGATCGCCTAGCAACCACCCAGCAACGACAAGTTTTTCATGGTTCAGAAAATGTCATAATCTAATGAGCATTGCACTGCTATTTTGACCATTTACTGGTTAAGTAGTCTACAGTACATGACTCATTAAGTGCAGTATCTCCGCAGGTGATTTTAGTGCCTCTGCAACCTCTTGTGCACTAAACGATTACATTTACATTTATTAGGGGTGTAACGGTACACGGTATTGAACCGTTTCGGTACAGGGCTTCCGGTACTGTGCACGCGTGTACCGAATGTTTATGAATGTAATCATTAACAGTTAACAGTCGGCTTGTTTTAAGCACGGAACACACTTCAATCCGAGTTCCCACACAAACATATTAAGTATTCAGTCCATTTTATCACGAAATTCAAACGATAAATGCCGTTTTAACGCTCTTTAATGTGATGTGACTGACAGACGCGTATCAGTTCAACTTAAAGCGGCAGCGCGCGGTGCGCGAGTCAATGCGATCATCTCTTCCTAAAGAATAAACATAAATTAATACATCTTAAGGTATGTTGAGGATACATTACAACTGAAATGTATGATATGTTGTGTAATCGCTCCATCTGTGTTTCAACCGCGGAAAGACAATAAAACGGCTTGTAAACAATGTCACGCAGAATCACGTTTACTCAGAAGTCATTCAGTGTCCACAGCTGTAGCTCACTAGAGAAATCAACTCTTTCACTGAATACATGCACTATATTAGCCGTTATATTCATTATATTAGCCTATATATATTCATTATATTAGCCGTTATATTCATTATATTAGCCGTTATATTCATTATATTAGCCTATATATATTCATTATATACTACTAAGCCTGTTAGTGATGTCTTGTTTATTTAATGTATGTATATATAAACCTGTCATGAAAATTACAGCCACTAAATGATTATATTTCAACGACGAATAAAAATAATTAGATTTAGAAGTTAATGCAAAAACTGCCTTATGTGAAGCTTATGAGTGTTGATTATTATATCTAAAAATAAATAGCAACTGAATTTAGGCTAATAGTTTGGGCTCTGTTGTTAATCTTTAATAGCTATATGTAAGTAAGGGCTCCCTATATAGTTTACAGCATTATCTTTAAGAAACTTTTAGTTATAATTGAATTAATTTAAGGACAGACACTATTTTTTTCATTAAACCACTGTTGAATAAAAATTAATAAAAAGCAATTTTGTAAAACTGCTGTACCAAATCCATACCGAACCGGGACTTCAAAACCGAGGTACGTACCGAACCGTCAGTTTTGTGTACCGTTACACCCCTAACATTTATGCATTTGGCAGACGCTTTTATCCAAAGCGACTTACAGTGCCCTTATTACAGGGACCCGTAACCCGTAATCTGTTTTTTTCCAACCTTCTACTCGTTTAAGTGCACTGGAACAGCAGTCGAACCCGTGACTTCCCACCCGTGAACTCGTACTAGATCGATGTACTCCTAGTTACGAGCTCTGACGTCACATAGCCTGCGAAACAACAATGGTAGCCACTACAGATGCGGCGTTTATGAAACAAATATACTAATAACGCAAAATAAACGGTATAAACGGTATAACAGCTTCTCACCGTTTTTTTCCCGTTTCTGTTACCCTTAAATAACCAAGGAGTAAGCACCTTAGGCGATAGAAATTATTGTAAATGAGCATTACGCTTGTATGGTCCGCCATTATTTGTTTACATCAAGCAACCACAATTCCTTGCGCTCAGGCTGTTTGGCGTGACTTTGCCTGAAACGCTACATGAGTCGTGGTTTGAAGTTGTAACTTACAGGCTCAAAATACCCCACAGATAATTTTTATAGCATGTTAAAATGGTCACCTTTTGAGGGTGAGCAAAAACACGCAATTTTTGTGCGTGTCCCTTTAAATGCAAATGAGCTGCTGCTCCCGGCCCCCTTTCTAGAAGAGGGCAGAGCTTCAAGAGCTCATGTTAGTAGCTCCGATTACCTCACGCAGACACACACTGAAAATGTCCAAAACTGTTCAGCCTTTTATGTTCAAACCGGAGTCATTACAATCGATGAGGCGACTCCCCCTGAAATCGCCTCATCGACGCGGCATCCTCAATAAACCTGTCTCCGGCGTGATGACTCCGATCTTTCGAATATTCCTATTTAATAATTGTTTAATCGACACAGCATCCTCAATAAACCCGTCTCCGGCGTGATGACTCCGATCTTTCAAATATTCCGATCTTTTATGACCTCTGACCTGTAAAGTTGCCAGAATAATAATCATACACTGTTTGTTAATTGGCCAGAGGAGAACTGGCACCTCGACTGAGCCTGGTTTCTCCCAAGGTTTATTTTTCTCCATTAGGCCCCTGATGGAGTTTTGGTTCCTTGCCACTGTCGCCTTTGGCTTGGCTTGCTCAGTTGGGGACACTACATTTTCAACTAAAATATCCAATTAAATTGAATTACTAAACTAAATGAAATACATCAACTAAATTACTGATCTGCCCACATTGTCACTGTATGATAATTGAAATGAGCTGATGACATCACCGTTTTCTCCAGAGCGGCCTTACAGCCGAATCAAATTCTGTTGCATTATTTTAATGTATAACACTGTGAAGCTGCTTTGAAACAATCGGCATTGTAAAAAGCGCTATATAAATAAAAGTGGCTTGACTTGACTAAAACTAAAACAACTCTTCGTCTTCTCAACATGGCCTTTATTGTGTGTTCCTGGAGGCTGGGTTTATGTAAATGTATGTCAATTTAAGCTTGTTGTATTCTCTACCAGCTGTTTGTTGTAGTCCTTAAAAAGTCATTTCTGTAAAAGAAAATATGTCCCTTTGCTTTGAACTTTGAGCATCATAACTTTGCAGATGTTGTTTATGCTCAAACAGCAACATTACACACTATCTAAAGTTAAAAAAGTCAAATCATAATCACTAATAATATTGTATCTCTTATGCTTTCATGTTACCTCACTCATTCCTTTGTGCATTTGAAAGTTATGTTTCTCCATTATATTATTGACGTCAAATATGGCACAGTGCATGCAATGCCATTGGGCATTTGATAGCATTGTGGTTTACATGGTCAACTATTTAATCTCTCTCTATTTCTGTCTCTGTCCTTCAGTTTGGGAGCTCTGGTTGGTTTGTCTATAGCTGCTGTGGTGCTGCTAGCCTTCATCATCACTCTCTGTGTGCTTTGTTACCTGTTCATCGCCACTAAACCCAGAGGCTTGGATAACGGACTGCCTCTAAGAGCACCAGGTATGAAAACCACTTCAACAAAAGAACAATTTTGAAAACATCTTGAGAGGAAAGTCCTTGAGTCCCTCACACATGGTGCATTTTTACACAAGCCTTTTTTATGGTGTAGTTTAGGTGTTTTTAGGTGAAAATGATGATTACATTTAGCAGCAGTATTCAGTCTTTTAGCAGCAGTATTAATCTCAACGAAATTACTGATAATGTTCTTTTTTTTTATTGAAATGTTTTAAGTATGCAACTATGCTTCTCGAAGAAATAATCAGATGATTTTAATTAAAACACGATGTGGGAAATTGTGTTTGTCTTTTCTGTTACAATTTTACACACTACTGGTTTATAATTGGTACACAAAACGGTTTTAAAGTCACAGTTCGGTACGGGTTCGGTACAGCAGTTTTACAAAATTAGCTTTTATTTATTTTTATTAAACAGTGGTTTACTGAAAAAATTGTGTCTGTCCTTAAATTAATTCAATTATAACTAACAGTTTCTTAAACATAATGCTGTAAACTATAGGGAACCCTTACTCACACATTACTGTAATATTAATGGACAGAGCCCAAACTATTAGCCTAAATGCAGTTGCTATTTATAGTTGGATATAATAATCAACACTCAAATAACACATTGTATGCAAACTTCACATAAGGCAGTTTTTGCATTCATTTGCATTAGGCACAATTTCGTTTTTGCTGTTTTTCAGCCCGACACAATTATCATTTTCACGCCTGGCGCCGCGTTGTTTAAATAGCAAATGCACTGGCGCCCATCTGTTCTCCCATGGGTGTGCTGGTCTGAAAACCAGGTGTGTTCAGGTGCATTGTTGGTGCGTTGCTATTTTTCAGGATCTGAAAACGACTGCGCCATTGACCAACAAAAACCTGCTCTAAAATCTATCAGTCTTTGTCAGTCACGTGGGTTTGTTGTGTGTGACGCCATTTTTGAGGTATCGCTACTGACTGACTCGTATTGAAGATATTATAAGAGTAGAGATAACAAAAAAATAACCATCCTCATACCTAGACATTGTCAACTATCTTGTTTATAGTAAAAGCGCACTCTTTTTTTGATCTCCTTTTTTTTCGTATCATATATTTTAGTAATTATCATAAATTAGATATCATTTGAAAGCTTACAAACTCAACGTTCATCCTGTGAAAACCGCTTTGAAATCGGACATTGTGTTTCCATGGAAACGTTACTCTAAATTATTCTAGCGGGCTCCTCCCCTAGTGGGCGGTGTCATGTTTCATATTACAACAATTATTTTAACTACTTTATATTCAAAATCTTTTCCAATCTTGACAAAACACATATTATCGGAAAGGTCTGAGTCTCAAGGGTCCATATTTGGTGACTGTTTTGTGATGGAAGTGATATTTGGACAGAAATTTACAGGAAAATGCATAAAAAAAACTATAAATGGAATTTGAATGACACCCGGTGGCTATTTTTGGTATAGCGCCTAAACAAAATCTCATGGGAACTTCAATTTTTGTGATATCAACTTCAAATTTGGAACACAAATTGGTTAGACATATGGCTTTGATTTTATAGTAATTTTAGAGTAAATTCTTTTTTGTAAAATATATATTTTATATGAAATAAAAAATATTTAGTACAGTATTTTTCATTTACAGTAAATTTAAACTTCCATAACTCTTTCATACTTTCATAATTTGAATTGCTTTCACTTCAGCAATAATCTGCAGAGTGTCGTCTTTAAAACATGTCCAAACTTTGGTCAATATTCCAAAGCATTCTTGAATTACAGCCCATTAAGTTTGGATAGTGCATTTTCATGTGTATTCTCAAAAAGGGGGGTGACAGTTAAAGGGATATACCAGTGAATTATTTAAAGGGGTCATGAACTGGCTTTTTTTTTATTTTTGCCTACTGTTGTCTGAGGTCAATGTATGACGTTCACGTGGTTTTTACATTCAAAAACATCATAATGAATAAGTAATAGGCTATTAACTTTTTTTAAAATGTGTTGCAGGTCTGAATGACAGGAAAGGATGCATATTCAAAAAATCAAATCAAATCAAAAATCAAATCACTTTATTTGTCACACAGCCATATACACAAGTGCAACAGTAGGTGAAATTCTTAGGTGCAGTTCCGAGTAACATAGTAGTCATGACATGACATGTACAACATTTAAGCAACAACAGATTACACATCTGATGCGCACACAATTCCTCACAGCACAGTATACACTACAATAAACAATAAATAATTTACACAATGTGAGTGTAGTTCTCACAGCCTTAAACAATATACACATACTTACAATATACATATACTTTAAACAATATACACTAAACATACACTAAACAATATACATTACGCTATAATAATAATAATAATATACAATGTATAGTATAAATATTATTCACAGATTGAAAAATTGAAATCCAAAGTGCAATAGATGCTGTATGATAAATAAATGTGTATATAATGTGTGTGTATCTACAGTGGGTTGTGCTGAGTGATATTCTGTCCAGTGTGTGTTATGATCCTGATGGATCAGGAGTTAAGTAGTCTGATTGCTTGTGGGAAGAAGCTGTTCTGGAGTCGGCTGGTGCGTGTTCTGATGCTGCGGTACCGTCTGCCTGATGGCAGCAGTGAGAGCAGCCCATGGTTCGGGTGGCTAGAGTCTCTGATGATCCTCTGAGCTCTCTTCACACACCGCCTGGCGTAAATGTCCTGGAGGGAGGGAAGCTCACCTCCGATGATGCAGCTGGCCGTGCGCACTACCCTTTGCAGGGCCTTGCGGCTGCGGGCGGTACTGTTGCCGTACCAGGTGGTGATGCAGCCAGTCAGCAGGCTCTCGATGGTGCTGCTGTAGAAGCGTGTGAGGATGTGGCGGTTCATTCCAAACCTCCTCAGCCGTCGCAGGAAGAAAAGGCGCTGATGAGTCTTCTTCACAACGGCCTCGGAGTGGACGGACCATGAGAGTTCCTCTGTGATGTGGACACCGAGGAACTTGAAGCTGCTGACTCTCTCCACCGGTGCTCCATCGATGGTGATGGGGCGGTGTTCTCTCTCATTCCTCCTGAAGTCGACCACCAGCTCCTTGGTCTTGCTGACGTTGAGGGAGAGGTTGTGCTCCTGACACCACCGTGTCAGAGTGTGCACCTCCTCTCTGTAGGCCGTTTCATCATTGTCGGTGATAAGACCTACCACTGTCGTATCGTCAGCAAACTTGATGATGGTGTTGGAGCTGTGGGTAGCCACACAGTCTTGTGTGTACAGGGAGTACAGGAGTGGGCTGAGAACACAGCCCTGAGGGGCTCCAGTGTTGAGAGTCAGTGATGAGGAGATGTTACTGCCCATTCTGACCACCTGGCGTCTGTTTGACAGGAAGTCCAGGATCCAGCTGCATAACAAGCTGTTTAAGCCTAGAGCCCGGAGTTTCATGTCAAGTATGGAGGGCACAATGGTGTTGAATGCTGAGCTGTAGTCCACAAACAGCATTCTCACATACGTGTTCCTCTTTTCCAGGTGGGAGAGAGCAGTGTGTATAGTGGATGAAATGGCATCATCAGTGGAGCGGTTTGTGCGGAATGCAAACTGCAATGGGTCCAGTGAGGGGGGGAGAACAGAGCAGATGTGGTTTCTGACTAGTCTCTCAAAGCATTTGCTGATGATGGGGGTCAGAGCAACAGGACGCCAGTCGTTTAAGCAGGTGGTTTTTGATTGCTTAGGTACAGGAACAATAGTGGACGTTTTAAAGCATGTGGGGACCACAGACAGGGAGAGGGACAGGTTAAAAATGTCCGTGAAGACTCCAGCCAGTTTGTGCGCGCACGCTCTGATCACACGGCCGGGAATGCCGTCTGGACCCGCAGCTTTACGGACGTTCACCCGCCGGAAGGATCGGGTTACATCCGCGACAGATACGGAGAGTGCACTAACCTCTGTATCTTCAGCCGCGAGCTCTCTCTCCGCGAGGGCGGAGAGAGAGCAAATATTTACAAATGACAGAGCATATTTACAAATGACATGAAGTTGACCAGACAAAACATGAAATATTTTGTGTTCATATTGTCTGCAATGAAATACAAGTCAAAGTAAATTTAGAAATCACTTCTTTTGTTTTTTATTTGCGTTTTCCATACTGTCCCAACTTTTTCTGATTTGGGGTTGTATAAAAAAACATGTTTTACTCACATTAGTGTGTTGCACCGTTCCTGTCGGATCCAATATAGAAGGCACACCATTGTGTGTTAATCTCAATATGTCTGCAAATCCAGTCTCGACCTGTGTCTTGTTTACAATCGATTCTGATTGGTGAAATGAAGCAAACAAACGCGCAATGTCTTGCACACGTGAGCTGGAACCGGCATGTTTGTTGCTCGGTAATGCGACCCGTTTAGCTCCACGAGTCGGTGGGCGGGCTTGAGGCCGTGCTTCAGCATACGATGACGTCAGTGGTCGACATATTCTGAGATCTCTCGTTTTCTGGGCCTGGTGTCAATAAAAACTTTTTATATATCAAAGGCTCAAGGGAAAGTTGATTTCTCAATTCATCACCCCTTTAAAAACTATAAATCTGGGGCACAGACTCAGAGAGGGGTGGCACATTTAAATACTAAACAGTGAACCAGTATAAAAAGCCCTACACTGGAGGTAATAATACTGTATATTATTGATAACAAAACGTATTATAATGAGTGAAAAGGAATTCAATATGAGCAACTTCAAATGTGATTTGAAATAACAAATAACTCAACAGTAGTAGAAGCACATGGGCTGTGGTAAATGCAATGCAAGCAAAACATTTTCCGTCATAGTTGTATATAGTTTTAAACAAGATGGAGCAACATGATTGACAACAGTAGAAAGGCTTTTGAGCTCAATAGTTTTGAGCTTATTCATGAGTTTATTCATATTTATATTACATTATAAATATATTATTTGTGTGAGACTGTGCTGGGTAGACAAGACATTGGTCCCTCTAGGCTAGGGGGTGCCCCCCAAATTTTGTTGATTTTAAATTTAAATGCATAAATCTGGTGCATTTTGAGAGCAATATTAAGTGACTAGATCCATGAAGAAATGTGTTTTTTGTAAACAATTTTGTACTTTAGTAGTAATTTATTTATTGGTTGCATAGATATGAATGGTGATGGTATAGGGCACATAAATGATAGTTCATAAATGGTAAAACATGTGGAGCATTCAAACCATCAAAAATATGGAGAGGTTACCTTCGTTGAATTAACTTATTTCTAGAATAATTAGTGGGGGCCTGTAATACATATTTATTATGTGAATATTTAGGCTACTAGGGGTCTAACTGTTCAAATTACTCATGGTTCAGTTTGCATGTGCTGTATTCAGGGAAAAAAGAACTACTGTCAAATAAAAATAAAGAAAATAAAAATGAATAATCTAACTATGCAAAAGCACAAATAAATACAATCAGAGCAAAGATACTTATAAAATAAACAGTGCTTTTCAGGTTTTTCTAGTAGGTCTAACATTGGTTCTCAGGAACAGAAATTGAATATCAGTAATCAAATGTAAAATAGCATTGCATATTTGACTGTATAAATTAAAGATTGTTTTTAAAGTTACAAAAGCTAGAGCAGTGAGTGATTTCCTTGTCTTTTGTTGTTTGATTAACATTAAAAACAAAGACAGCAGGAATATTAGTTTGCTAGAATACTCAAGACGGTCATGTTGACAATTTTGACATGTTGACATGTTGACCACTTGGGGTGGCAAATTACATTTTGGGGGTGGCACCCCAGGCCCCCCCTCTGGCCCCGCCCCATGTCCTTTCTTCAAAGTGGGAAAGCTAAAAAACCTTTCCCTGTTGTTTCGTTGTTGACCCTTTCTGTCATGAGACTTACTATTGCAGCCTATCACGCAACAAGAACGTACCATTTTATCACTGAAAAGAAATGAATCAAAAACACAACTCTCTAACAACAGAACCCCGCAACATTGATACCTTACAAATGGCGGCTCCACCCATAATGCACTTCGGGTCTCACGAGTGTGACATCACCTGACAAAGACAGATTTTTGTGTTATTTAATGGGTGTGTTAGTAATGTGCGCGCGTACACTTTGCTTATTACACACACAGCGTTGCAGCAGCACACAAACATTTTTAAATATTAAAAATAAAGGATTCCTCTACGGAGAAGCGTTCAGTCTTTCCACCATGTGAATAGCGAATCCGCCATGGTGCGAGCACAACTGGCTTTTAAAGGGAATGGGAGATGAGACTCTGAGTGGTTTATTACACGTTACGCCCAAAGCACACCCATGACTCATTAAGAGACGAAGTACAACCCTTTTGAACCATGCGCCTGGCACGCAGTCTGTTTTTTTTTTCCTTCATTAAACTAGCAAAAGTGCACCTGCGCCATGCGCCTTAGACCATCTGCTCAGATCGTTAAAATAGGGCCCTATGAGTACTAGCAGTAGCTAGGGAACAACTCGAGAAGTTGCCAAAAATGGAAAGTGAGGTCACTTTCTTACTCTTGTTTGGTTGCACTTCGAAAATATAACTCGCACTGAACCGCTCTTGCATGCTTCAGTCTTGGATGCACTTCAGAGTTAATCATTGAACACAATTTCAATAGAGACCAGGGGTGATGATTATGCACCTGTCATCATCAAAAGTGGTTAATTTATGCAAAATTAGGGTGGATCGTTTTAAGTCTTTATTGCAAAGGCCACCATTTTCAAATGACTCAGATGTGGTTCTATTGATGTTCTTTTTTATGTCTTTACAAGGCTTGAGCAGCACAGCAAACGTATTGAAGCTTATGTGGTGGCGCTTTCCCAAAGACCGCTCGATAGCTTGTTTTGTGTGAGAAAAGGTTTCATACATCAGGCACCAGTCGGCTCAAGAAGGACACGAATCAATGCGAAGCTGTAGATATTCAATGTTTGAGAGCTCATGTGGGAAGTGCTGAATCTTGGTCCAATGTTAGATCCGTTTTAACAAAGACATATAAATAATAACCCGATAGATGGCACATAGGCTTTAGTAAGGCTGTTTTTTTAGACCTTTCAGCAGGCGAATTCATCTCTGTCTATGAGCCGATGAACTCTCTGAATAGATGACTTGCTGTAGTAAATCAGTCCAAAGGGCTGCAGAAGCATGGGCTTCTCATGCAGTCACATTAAATATTGAAAAAGCTATTATTTACATAATCAAGTAGCAATCTCAAGTAGGTTTTCAGGCAAGACATAAACATTAACATCCCTTTTCTCTGATTTATAGACAACAATGAGACTTCATATAGCCTAGGAAAATGTACATCTTCACCCGTTATTCAAATATTATTAAGTGTTGAAGATCTTGTAAGCATTTTGCGTAGTTCTGCTTGAAGTCGAGTGGTTTATTTTTGATGATAACACAATGAAACATGCCAAATTGTGCGGATATAATTTTTGGACTGGCTGTCATTCAAAAAAATGTATAAACACACACAAAAACGAGAGAACCAATGATATAGTCAATGTACACTCTTTCCTTTTGAGCTTTTTGTTTTTATATGCTTTTTTTTGCATAGTAAAATAAAACCTGTACCTGTAATTTGCCTTTTTTTGCAAAATAATTAAGTAAATTAACCAAATTCTGTGTTTTGTTCTTCCCACATATTTAAAATATATATTTTTAAAAAATCTAAAATATTTGTCTCATATTTTGATGGTTTAATTGAACTTGAAATCTAATCAAATTCATTTTTTATAAAAAAAATTTGCTATAGCATGCTCTTGTCCAGGTCATATTTCACCCCAAAATCTAAAGATAAAAAAGAAAATCTATTAAATCTATAAAACAAAATTGCATTGTGACATTTCTATTCATGACAATTCAGAACATTAACTCAAATTTGCATCCCCCAGTTTGAGTTAATAAAACGCCATCCGGTTTGTTTGTCATTAAATCCAATAAGACTCAAGTAATTTTACGGTAACACTTCATCATCATAACTTTCATTAATCAACTATAGATAATGAAATAGATGATAATGTATATGTTCTAGTTAATTTAGGTTTATATATCTTCAGTGAGTGCTTTCAGTGACCTCTAGTTAAGCTCAATTGTCATGAAAATGTAAAAAGAATCTATGGTCCTAAAAATAGGCTTCATTCTTTTGACTTAGAGGTTGAATGTGACCCATCTTGCACACCAAGGTCTATATATAATATCCAATAGAATGCTTAATTGGCAGGAGGGTTGAGATCTGAGTGAGAAAATGAAACGATTCAGAGAAGAGAGGTTTAATGAGACAAACGGATGACACTTTGTGTTGAGCGGTAACGTTATCTAAAGACCTGAAGGGTTATAATTACTCCCGTTAACTCATTAAAGGTCCCGTTCTTCGTGATCCCACTGTTCAAACTTTAGTTAGTGTGTAATGTTGCTGTTAGAGCATAAATAATACCTGTAAAATTATAAAGCTCAAAGTTCAATGCCAAGCGAGATATTTTATTTAACAGAAGTTCCCTTTCAAAGCCTACAGCGAACGGCCGGCTTGGACTACATCCTGGTACTTCCTTCTTTAATTACATCAGTAGAACAGACTAACCTCCGCCCACAAGAATACGCGCAAAAAGGGGGTGTGGTCTTGTTGCTGTCCCACGTGGAGAAGAGGACGTGTCGCGTGGAGAAAAGGAAGTGTTGCGTTTGAGTGTGTTTGTCGCCATGCCGTCGAGACGCTGTTATTTTCATCCCGGAGTCAAATCACCTTTGTTTGGCTTTCCCAGGGACGCTGTAGAGATCATTGAGCGCATACATCTCCCGTTAAGAGGCGTGACCTTTCCACGTTCGCTAAGCTGCGGTCCAATCCCAACACGGGAACCGCTGGCACAATCAGAACTCATTACGTATTTCTGAAGGAGGGACTTCATAGAATAAAGGAAGTCATCAGCCGTTTTTAGGACAGTGAAAACAGCGGTGTACAGATGAGTAAATTGTGTGAAAAATACTGTTTTTTTTACACGTGAAACATGAACACATGTTATATTGCACACTGTAAACACAATCAAAGCTTCAAAAAAACACGAAGAACGGGACCTTTAACACATGCTAAAGAACACGTTTCTCTACTTACTAAAATGAAGTCTGTACTCATGATAACTACACTAATTATGAGAGTAAAAGAATAATAAGAGTAAGAAGGGTAATAATACAACACGACTGTAACAGTTGGTGAACCAGGAACAGGCTCAGAGGATCAAAATACAAACTTTAATAATGACGTTCGGGAACAAACAAAGGCAAGGAAACGCATTCCAACGTAACAGTGACTAGACAACGACTGTAGGTCAGGGTGCAACTGAGGTAGAGAACAGAAACGAGATGATTAACTAAACACAGCTGAACCAAACTATACTAACGACGGTTACTAAGGAAACAGACAAGTGGCGGGAAACTGTGACAAAGTAACATGTGATAATGTGATTACTAAACAGAGCAAATTAGCGTGAGAGCGCAAGTCCAAAAAAGTGCAGATGGGAGTGGAAAGTTCTGCATGTGATCCACTGACAATGCGCGAATTAAAGCACACAGACTCAGCCGGATCATTTCCATAACGATCAACACAATCTACCAGTTAGCGTCTGGTTTAAGACGTGCTTTTTGGGGTGAGATGAAGCCTCATGAATCATTGAAACTTTTCAGCCAAATTGTTCACACAAGGGTCACACATTTCTCTGGGCTTCATTTGCCCCCCCATATTTGAAATTCTTGCACTGCTTTGCTGCACTTCATTACACAGTGCTCTGTATGTTGTTGTTAGGATGACAAAAAGGTTTAAAAGTTACATTTTAGTCTGGTTTGTCTCAGTGGTCTAACAGCGCTCTGCTCGTCAATGTCAAAATTATTGAGATGGCCAATCAAATCAAAGTAGGCGGGGCTTATGTTCTCTTTTGTCTTCACCAGTGTTGCCAAGTCCGCAGTTTTACCGGAATTGGGCTACTTCAACACTGTTGCCGCGGGCTGTTTTTTATGTCCGTGGTTTGAAGCAACCCCAATTATGTAATATTTTGCCCCGGGAATGCGAATTTTAGCAGGCAACCCTGCCAAAAAGACACATATTTTACCCCCCAAACGCGTTTTGGGCTAGTTTTGAGTAGCAATTGAGCAGGTTTTGTTGTGAAAACCTGGCAACCCTGGCACACAGACGAGCGTGTCAATCTTTCGCTTAATGTCGTTGCGGAGAGAGAATCTATTCTTTCTGGGGAAATCACAAAACATAATGCACACAAACATGTCCATGCTCTTAAAATACAATCATTGATGAACATCTTTGATTTTAATGAAGAAGAAAAAAAAAAACTATATGAGAGCGTATTAGAACCCGTAACCTTTGACACGGTTTGCAAAAATTCTACCACCAGACCACTGGGGATGAGGATCTATTTTTTTATTTACTAATGTGAAGAATCTCGGTACTAATAATATATTTGACGCAAATGAATGCAAATATTGTTTGCTAATACTCCCAAAAGGACTATTTCCCAACTAGAATTAGACCTAGAATTTCGTTCACTGTTCTGTTTCTTTATGCTTTATAAAAATAAAAAAATTGCCCCCCCCCCCCCAATGTTCAAGACATGGTTACGACCTTGCCCCTGACGATCAAAGAGTGTAAAACAAGCAGATACATTACAGATGACCTGATGTGATCTG
This sequence comes from Romanogobio albipinnatus, assembly GCA_023566225.1. Taxonomy (NCBI): domain Eukaryota; kingdom Metazoa; phylum Chordata; class Actinopteri; order Cypriniformes; family Gobionidae; genus Romanogobio; species Romanogobio albipinnatus. The sequence goes on from CM042248.1 coordinate 47,228,688, forward strand.
TGATGCACTGTATTTTGTGTAAGTTAAGGCTTATATGAATATAATGTGTATTTTCTGGTGGTATATAATGATTCGCTCTTAAAAATGCTGGGTTAAAAACAACCCAAGTTGGGTTGAAAATGGACTAACCCAGCAATCGGGTTGTTTTAAGCAAACATTTAACCCAACCGCTGGGTTAAAACGACCCATTCACTGGGTTAAAACAACCCAATTGCTGGGTTAAAACAACCCAATTGCTTTTGAGTGTTGTATAGCATAACTAAGTAATAAACGTATTGTCTTGAAATGAATGGGGCTATCAAATGTGTCTAAATCAATTCTTTGGACATAGGCAGGAGGGGCAATATTTTCATTATTCTAAAACTGGAAATCGGCTGGGTTTAACTGGGAATAGGACAAGATTCGAACCACTTCTTGAACCAGTCAGGCTGAAGCGAGGCTTCGAACATCATCAATGACGTCATTGGTCTAATGCTGCGTTCACACCAAACACAAATAGAGCGTCAAAATCACGTCTACCGCGTCTAGTTGGACGCTTGAAAATTTGGAATCCAATCGCGAAATAGACGCACGTTCAAGCCGCTCCAGGAGAAATATGTCAGTCCTTCCAGAAAAATGCGGCTTTTTTTTTGTGATTGTTGCGGGCAAAAATCCTTGATTATGCGGCACGTTTTCTTAAAAAATGCGATGGAAAATGCGGGATATTTATGCAATTTTATGCGCTAAAACTTGCAAAAACTGCGGTTTGATGAAAAAGAGAAAAAAAGTGAATATTTTTAATTGAATATTTAAGTTCTCATCTTGTTTTATTGAAGACCTTAATAAACACATGGCTCAATTTGGACCAATTTCAAAACACAGCATCATGAAGCTTCGAAGCGTTATGAATCAGTGAGTCGATTCATGATTCGGATCGCGTGTCAAACTGCTGAAATACGTGACTTTGGCGATCCGAGCTGCTGAATCGACTCACTGATTCATAACGCTTCGAAGCTTCATGATGCTGTTTTTTGAAATCAGTCAACACACCGGGAAACTGTTTTGCACGTCTTTTGCTGTTATTTTTGTTGGCCAATGGGAGTTTGCGCTTCATCATGGTTTCACTGATATCTATGTTTCTCCACGGGGTTTGCAGCTTTTCGATGACGTTCACGTCGGGTAATTACGTCACTTCAAATGTTCCCATGGCTAAATGGCGGCTCTTGTGTGAAGTAAACAAACAATTTTCAACTTTCTGCTAATATATATGACTTTTTTGCAACGAAAATGCGGGGATTATGAAATCATGCTAGCCCCGCATATTTTGCACGTGGAAATAGGCAATTTACGCTGCGAAAGTGCGGCGTATTTGAAAAAATGCGGCCCCCGCATAAATATGCAGACTTTGACTGATTATGCATTAAATCATGCGATCGCATAATCGCGTTTTTCTGGAGGGACTGATATGTCATAAAACACCTCTCTGCCTCTTTTCATTTTCATTAAAAATATATATTAAACATTAAAAGCCACACAAATGTGGTCCAGGCAACTCCTACATGATCTTCACTGCATGTATACTTAAATATCCTAAAAAAATTAAATTATGAAACTTCTCTTTGCCCTCAGTCAAAACGATTTGGTAGACAACAAATTACTCATGAGACCAAAGATCGCCCGTTAGATCTACACAAGATGAACCACTACAGAGACATCAGAGCCAGCGGCAAACGTCAGAAGGACTGGCCGAGGAAAGGCTGCTCTCGCCGGGGTTAACGAGCGCTGAGCGCCTGATGATCGCCTGGATCTCACAAATACGCAAGATTATTATTTTTAAATAGGCGCTCTCTTTATAAATAAACCACATATTTGAGCTTTAAACAACTACATTCTCACCTGAAAAAGTCTTAAAACTACATTTTGTGACACAATGTAGTATTTTTAAATTATGCAAGACCTCCGCGCCCCTTTCCATTGACTTAACATTGAAATCACTCGCTCCTGAAGCTCTATTCGCGTTTGGTGTGAACACAGCATCAAGCGATACAAGCCTCGATACGCTCTTCACTGAAAGCTTCCAGGATTTCTCGACACGCGCTCTGAAGCCTCGGCACAGAACGTAACATCACTAGTGCAAACACCAGTAAATTGACTACAGCACAAACCTTAGTAAATATAGTAAATATAAATTCTATAGCTAGTTTTGCCCTTCATGACAACTGGGAGGGGGGGAGGGGGTTAAGCCTTAAAGATCTGCATAATTAAGGGCGTGGCCACTTTGAGTGACAGATGGATTGCCGTTTGTCTGCTGTCTGTTAGTCATCAGATCCCCTCAGCTCCAGCCACGTCTCGCCTCTTTGCGCATTTTCTGTTATCCGGGAGTGACGCTGCCAAGATGGAGACGGCTGGCTCCGCCCACTTTGGGCTTCAAAAATGCTCTTCAGAAACCTACGGGTGACGTCACAGACTTCCATAGTTTTATACAGTCTGTGGTGTTTACATTGATTGCTAAGGCAGGTTGTGATCAAACTTTGGCGTGTTACCCATCCTTCACCGTTTGTGCTAAATACATGATACCTCAAATTGGTAGGTGGGTGATTAAAAAGTCCCACTTGCATTGAAGGCAGGACTGAGCCACATCTAGAGATTTTGGGGTGGACTGTTTTGACTTTATACCAATAAGAAACCTCACCGAGCGTTAGAAATCCTAAACCTACGAAATCCCGAACCACTGTAAAACCTTATCCTGTGTGTCTGTGACACAAACAAATAATTGCAGTGTCACGTCTTCCCGTGGCCTTTAACGTCTCGTGTTTTCTTTGTAGTTTTGCACAAATTCTGCAAGAAGACCCAAAGCATCACTTTATATTATTTTAAAGAGACCCCATCCATGACTTTTTATTTTCAGCATGAAACAGATTTCATAAGATCTGACCTTTCTTTGTCTGCCCACAAACTTGAGTTTCGGATTCTAGTGGATAATAAAATGCTTGCAATTAACTACATTAAATATGGTGTCAGGGTTAATAGATGAGTTTTTCCATGAGCACCTCTTCAGAAATGCGTCAAGTGTGTTTTGAAGAATTACAATCATTTTATCAGTAACCTACACAGCTCTACTGTTCTCACATCTCTCGTTTCTTTTGTCTCCGTAACATACAGACAAAATCACCACTTACGGTATGTTTCTGTTACATCATGGGCTTTGATTCTTCGGGATTTGTTAAAGAGGATCTATTGTGTTTTTTTACACGTTCATCTTTTTTTAGTGTGTAATGTTGCTGGTTGAGCATGAAAAAGGTCTCCAAAGTCCCTCCAGCGGGAGTTCTTCTCTATATCAGGGTGCGTTCACACTGGTAGTTCCTTTTTTTTTGGTTTGTTTGGTCCGGACCAAAAAACAAAAACAAAACATAAAGTCCTGATCCGCTTAGCGTTCACACTGGCATTTTTAACAGCAAACCTAAAGTTACTGAACCAAAGGCATAGGGATACGGTCACAACCTGATTGGTCGGCTTTTATGACGTATATTTCGCTTGTTTACCGAACATTCAAAACAATGCTGTGTGCTGGATTAAACGCCATAATTTTATGCGTGGACATATGGTTTTACTTTTACCAGCTGAGAACTCACAAAGAGCTCATAAAATGTTCAAAACATTCAGAACAGCAGCAGGATTTCCTCCGGTGTGTGCAGAAGCGAAGATCTGCATACATTGATGAGGCACTTCACCTCCTCGCTGCTCCACGTTTGCCCTCTACTCACTTTGGATACACCGATCTTTCCGCGTCGTCAAATCAGCTGACTTGTAGCATCGCATCTTGTGACATCACGTCCTGTTTTGGTTCGTTTACATGTCTTTGGTCCGTGTTGCGTTCATATATCAATCGATCTGCACCAGTGTTCGTTTGGAAGCGGACCGAGACCCGTCTTTTTAGCGGTCCGCTTGTTTGGTGTGCACCAGGGTTCGGATGGCAGCGTTCACATGTGTTCAAATGAATCGCGCTAACCGAGCAATCGCACCAGGGTTCGCTTTAATCGAACCAAACATGACAAGTGTGAACGCACCCTCAGTGTCAGTGTTTCTGAACTCCCTGAAACGCCTCCATTGTAGTCTTGAGTTTTCTTCCGGGAACGAACACGTCACAATATTCCTCATTTAAATAATTCCCGCCCAACACTAAATAAAGAGGTGGGGCCTGGTTGAGTTAGTTAGTAGTGTTGAAACTCACAGTTATGGTAAGGGGCGGGACATTTCTCAAACACGCTCACAGCACTTGACCAATCACAACACACAGGTCCAGCCGACCAATCAGAGCACATTGTGCTTTTCAGAAGGAGGGGCTTCATAGAGACAGGAACTAAACAGAGCGTTACTGTACGGGACAAGTGAATGTCTTTTAGTTATTAAGTTTTGACGCGTATCTTGTCACAACTCGAAGTCCATAGTTCCTTTATCACTGTTTATTCTTCCAAGTCGATACAGAATCACATTTCTTACATACAGCATAACATTCTTGCGCAACAATGTCTTCTCAACAACTTATTTGTAGAGATACTTTACTTGTGAGACAATTTATGCTATATTATAATAAACGGTCAAAAGCTTTGTGTTCTCCCACTTTGTGTTCTCAAAGTTTTTTACATGCGCTACAAAATAGACACTGAAAATGCGCGGTAAGAACAAATATAAACCAAAGAAATATATTCAACAGTAAACGACTAATTAACTAAAATTATTTATATATTAAATTTACGTAATAAAAATATGAAAATTGAAAAATGAAATATGGCTCTTACAGTTACTGACAGACTGAAGAGAGGATCTGCAACAATGGAGAATATGATCAAAATAATGTGTTTTTGAGCATTCAAGCAAATACAATCTCAAATCTACCTGAAAAAGGGCATAAAACAGCCTCTTTAAAATAATTGGTCCCTTTTTTAATGTGACATTTATCTCCAGTCTTCAATATCGTCAGCGTTTGTATACTGAAGTAGTGTTATTTTGGGCAAATTAATCTTCTTATGTGGCCTGAACAAGCAGATGCACTTATGATTGGTCGTGTGGCGTCTTTTTCTTTTTTTTTTAAGCGACAGCTTTTTGCATATCTTTTCATTATTAAATAGATCTCTGATGGTTTTTCTGTTGAGTATCATTTTTGATGCATCAAAGATTTTGTGGCTCATATAGTATATGATATGATTAAATAGCAATATGAACATGCATTTCCGTCAGGGTTAATGTAAAGCTAGTCACATTTTGTATTGGCCTAATGTTTTATACTGATTTTTTTGGCAAGGTCTCTCTTTTAATCTAACTTAAAAGGGACTAACTTAAAATTTAGAAAAATGAATACAACTATTATTTTTATTATTATCCCCACATCACAATTTTTGTGCATGTTACGTTCTCTCATTAAGCAAAAAAATTACCTTTTATTGATTCACCTTGTGCATCTGTAGCATTGTTCTGGTCTTTCTCAAACAAGGTTTGAATGCAGCGAAGTATGTCTTCTACAAGATTACCTGTTAAACTCAAAAAAAGAAAGGTTAAAAGTTACATTGAACATAAAAGAAGATTCCTCCGACTCATTTTTGGGTGTCTGCACTGCAGCGGGATCAATTGTGCTCTAGGAGTCTTTACGTAACACTACTGAGGATCAGGGAAAGTGAGATTAACTCTATAAAATCTAATGTATAATATCTAATACACAAGTTTCTAAGGCCTCTATATCAACATGATCTGAAAAACCTGTTGCACACGATCTACTACATGGTTTACTTTTTGTAAAAAGTCAATCTTCAGGTCGTCGTTCACATGTCTTTTAGATTTTTATATAGTAGATATAAGAATAACTTTTATTTTGTTATTAATATTTCAAAATGGGCACTTGGGTTTACTTGATTAACCAAACATCATGTTTTAGAAAAATCATGTTCAGCGTCAAATATCATTCATCAGGCTTGTCTATTTGTCAGTTATCACTGCTACCGTTTTGCCCCACAATAATATCAAGAAACCTGTTTGCTTTGACCTCAGATGTGGTGTTGATGCAGTTTCTCTGTGTTTGAGATTTGATATTTTTTTAAGGGGGCTCTTGGGTTTGCTATAGCCCCAGGCTAACTCATGTAATGGCATGAAATACTTTTCATTTTATTTATGCATGCTCTTGTTTATAGGCATTATGGCCCATGCAAGCATCGACTGTATTACATTGGATTTTCTTACAAATTAGGTCCTGTTAGCATGCATGACAATATTTCAGCGTATAAATATTGAAAGGCAATTTCACCTTGTAGAACTTGTATTAAATTCTAAATTGCCCCATGAGAGATGTGCACAATTATCCTCAAAGCTCTTGCAAATGCTCAGATAAATATTTATATTTCAGACAGAAATAGTAGTCCAAGGTAGCCTGACGTCGTCATACTCAGATTCTAGTCAGAATATGAGTCTGATCTGCTCCATTGGGCTGTGATTATGTAGCCTGGTCTTACCAGACTCTCGTACATTTCATTTGTACATAGAAGCTGTGTCTCATTTCATTTAATTTTGAAGGCTGCATCCTCTGGAGGACACATCCTGTGAAGGATGCGGTATACGGAGTGTCCTTAATCAGAATTAAACGAGACGTCCTCCCTAGGACACACAGGCAGGAAGTATCACGTTGCTATGCCAACACGTTCACCGTGGAGTTGCGCTCTCACACGTTATATGAATGAAAATTATTTATAACTTGAAAATGACTATGAAATGTGTTGCCTTGACAGCAAAGCACTGTTCTAAACGTTTAAAAAATAAAATAAAATATCACAACACTTGTAATACTGTTTACCACAACTATCTATTTGAGGTATATACAGCTTAAAAACAAAAACAAGCTTTAAACTACTTAAGTTTAAACACCACATTTCGCTTGCATGTATATCTGCCGGCGGCGGCATTTTTTCAAATAATATTTAAAAAACATGACGGTTGTTAATGGCGACGCAAAGAATTGTGGGTTATCTGAAGCAACGAAGGATACATCTCATGCACACTCCGAATTCCTGAAAAGAAGGGCACATTTGAAGGTCGCATTCGGAGTGTCCTACTAACTTTTTTGAAATGAGACAGCCTTCAGACGCATGCAGCCTTCAAATGCGACCTCCGGAGGATGCAGCCTTCCGAAATGAGACACAGCTAGAGTCTGGCCACTCTCCATTGACAAGCTTTTACTTCCTTGAAGGCGGGAACTCTGTTGACGTTTAAAACTATTGGATCTGCCAATAGTCACTCTGGATCTGCATAACCAATCGCTAACGTTTGGTCGTGACGTGTGTCACGCGCCGTTCGCCTTTGATTCACACATAACTGTGCACACCACCTGTCAGTGATAAAACCTCCTGCATTCGGATTGTGATTGATTCACGGTGGAGAGGCGAGTTTTGTGATCGGAACGCGCTGCTCTCGTGGTGCATATCTGGCGCAATCATAACATGATTATATGCTGTAAATAAAATGTCATATGCTTGGTATGATAAGAATAAATGCTGCCGTAAATAACGGCCCAATTCAAATGTTTACGTGCTTTTCTTCTTGTATTTTTTGAGCGGTGATGAAATATTTTGCTCTTGTAAACACTTGCCAGCATTTAAAGAAATACAAGTCTAGAAATGCAAATTACAGCTCACACAACCGCACGGTGCTCTGCAGGGGTCTATAAAGGATATAAACAGTGAATTTTGAAGTGATATATTCTTGAAAACTCGGAGAGCAATTACATTACCACACGACCTTGGTGTTTGTCAAAAGCAGTCGGTAATCCAGCCTGGGCTTTTCTCGCGGGTGGTGGGAGACGGACGGCTTCAGCAACTCCTTCACACCTAACTGAGCGAGCTGAAAAAGACTTTTCCCGGACCACAACATTATGGCCACCAACAAAACTCAGCAGTGATTGTTCTTGCTCCGTGTAACGGAGTTTGTTTGTTCAGGGAAGAAGGAGGCGGGAACCAGCGAATGTTTAACTTTTAATCAAATAATAAACACAAAATGAAAATGAAAGTAAAAGCGGCAGCCCCTCACGGACGACTGCCGCGCACATACAAAACAAAACGTAAACAAAACACAACTTAAAATCCAGGCCTGGTCCTCTCTCGTCCTTCACTGGTGTCGCTCGCCCTTATACTGTATGCCTCCGTGCTCCCTCATGAGAGGACTCGAGACCGGTGTGTCTCATTCTCAATCACGCACACCGATCTCTCTTGTTCGCTCGTCCACCTCGCCACACACCGGCTTTAACTTCTGGACATTCGTCAGCGGTGCCACACACTCGCATCTTTCACCGCCGCCATGACTGAACTACAACTCAAACTAGCGCACAACATTAACGTCATCGCTCCCAGGCACTGTTCGCTGATTGGACCACTAAAAAATTGTTTGGGCGAAAACCTAAGCATATACAGCAGTACCAGACGGAGTACTGAAGGTAAATGAAAATTGAGCGGAAGGACGTAGGAGGGCGGAGCCAGGCTAGTGATTATGGGGTGTTTCAACGGAACCAGGAATGAAAATGCCTCTGCACTCAATTGGATAGACCTACAACCAATCAGTGATGTATGTTGAGCGACGCATAGTTGTCAACAGAACTCAACTGCACAGACACTGGAAGAAGTAGAAGATGAGTGTAAACTATCTTTGCCGGTGTTGTACAAAGAATTTAAGGATACACGGAGTACTTACCAACACCATCATCATTTCTGAGAGAAATAGTAAAGGTGAAGGCATATACGAACAAGTTCTCCGTTTAGTAAACAAATTCAACCCAAGCGCTCTTTGGTGACGTGGATGATTACGTTATTGTTGATCATCTGTCCATCATCGTATAAAGCCCGCCCTGACAATTTGATTGGTCCGAACAGCTCTGGTTCGAGCATAGTTGCTCCACAACGGATCAAGTCCAGACCGAACTTCCCGACCTCAAATGTGATGAGTTCGGCTGGCATCCAGGCTAAGTCCAATGCACTCAATCTGTAGAAATATCACATTGAACATTTTTAAATTGACTAAAACTTAAAGCTGCAGTCCGTAACTTTTTCAGGTTAAAAATTATCCAAAATAAATTGTTGAGCAATTACACAACAAGCCAGTATTCAAAACTATCTCCTTACCTTAGCCCCATTCACAACGGTAAGCTTGTAATATTGTGTTATAATCTAAAAAAGTGGAAATTCAAGCATGTCTTTGCGTCTTTACACCTGTATACCTAAAGAAGGAGTCTGAATACATAAAGAAAATTTAGTGCAACAAGTACAGTATATTCAGGTTTCAAACAGAGATGGCGACACCGAGACAAAACTTACGGACTGCAGCTTTAAATCTGACAATATATAATAAAGTTGCTGCCTTAAATTTTTAGGTACAATCAACTTGTATGTCATTAAAGTCATTCAACGAGTTGAGCCTTGTATAACATAAAAAAGTGGAAAATTGCATAACTTATTTTGATAAGTTAAAGCAATGTAAAAACATGTCATTACTTATTGATCATATATTTTTTTTACAGTATATATATATATACACACACACACTATTCTATAATAGTATATAAATAATACTAAATATCTTTCCTGAGATCCTGAGAGCGCCACTATGTATCGACGGATACCCAAGTAGCACTCTTTGACTATTTTTATATTCAGTATTTTGAATTCATCCTTGTAGATGAGTGGCACTATTGATTTTGCTTGTACTTGCCTGTGGGATTTGCTCAGGCAAGCACCACTTTTTTTACACCACTCACATTTTCTTTAGAAAAAATATTTAATGTTGTCCGTGGTGTGTTTCTCAGGATCTGGGTCCAGTCCACAGGAGGGTCCAAGCCAACCCAACGTGCCGTCGGGACCACAAGGTTTCCGCAAGCATTTCCTAAGAGGCAAACTAGACTGTGACAACCAGCCGCCCGATCCGGACCGGCTGTTCCAGCGCTGCTTCATGGCTACGGTCACCACCATCAACGTAGAGGGACCTTCATAAAGCCCTGGTGCTGCACATATAACAACAACAACATTACCCAGGAGTCTTTTCAACGGCTTTAACCAATCATCGTGTGATTGATGTAACATTTTGAACCATTGTGGCTTGAAGTTTTGGATGCTGTAGCACAAACTAAATGAAATCAATGAGGAATTGCCTCAAACTTCTTAAAAAATGAACTATTATTTCATTAATCCTCAAACCGTTTGCTTTTCATCTGCTCATTAGAGCTGCACCCAGGCTCTTTGGGTTTGTTTTTGAGGAAAGACACAAATTAAACTATTTTCATTCATCAAGATGTCAGTCAGTAGATCAGTAACTGCAGCTTCAAAGAAATAATAATGCTTTTGGTGAAGCAGTTGTTTTGGCGGCTCCGCAGCTGAACCAAAGACGGATCTGAACTCAAAGAGTTTGTTGTTCCCGAATCCTGAGAATTACAATGTGCCAATCTATCTCTCAAACAGGGTTTTCACAATGAATACACCAGCACAGCTTTGACAAATCTAGGGTTCGTATCATGCGAGAGTCAGTCATTTGCTCTTCTGCTTTTGTTTGCCTGTTTGGGACACGCTATGAAATCGCTTTGGGTTTTTTCTTACTTGTTCAAAGGCACTTTTCAGAAAGTAGAAGCCCCATTACTTGTTTCAAAACCAGTACAAATCTTACTTAAAGGTTAGTTCACCCAAAAATTTAAATTAGCCCATGATTTACTCAAGTCATCCTAGGTGTATATGACATTCTTCTTTCAGACAAACACAATCAGAACAAGCAGCATTTAGCGGGGTTCAAGCCTTTAAGGCCTTTAAGCACACAAGCATCAAAAGACATTAAGTTTTATTTAGCAAGATTTTAAACACTGAAATAATAGATGGAAAACTCAAATGACAGGCAAAATAGGCAATTTACCATAGGAAACATGTTTTTTAACAGTTATAGCGCCACCTATGGTCCGATCTCTATAAAGCTTTGCATGCTTGTTAAGGATCTAATGTCACACATGCCCACCAATTTTCGTGAAGTTTTGAGTTTTCCCTTAGAATTTATAGGCTTTTGAGTGCATTTCGCCACGCCTCTTTTCTAAATGACCCTGTTACAGCCACCCAAATGCAAAAGTTCAGTTGATCTAGAGAGTCCAGAGAATTGTCCTAGACTGGTTTGGTTCCGATCGGGCAAAAACCAGGGACTAGTTCGCAAAAGTAGGTTTTGGACAAATTCTAAATCCTAAATCAAAATCGGATAGATTTTAAGATTTCAAGATAGCCATTTTGTCCGCCCGCCTTGAGCCAATGATTCCAACAATATAAGACACTTGATCCTGTGACAAACAGTCTAAGAGTTATGAGCAATTTTGAACTTTTGGTTGCTGTAGCGCCACCTATGGGCCATTCGGGGTCATACTCTGATAGGTTGTCCCCAAATTGAGGCCTACCATCTGGCCTGGTTTCATGTCTTTAGGCCTTACGGTTTGGCCTGCACGATGCGTTTTACGAATCCTTACAATTACAATAGGGTTTCAGCATTTCATGCTTGAATCCCTAATTATATTAAAATAGTCCTGGCTCTTCCAAGCAGTGAATTGTTGTTTCGTTAAGTCCATAAAAGTGAATCTATCCATCATATAACTGCTCCACACGGACCCAGGGGGTTAATAAAGGCAGATCGGGGGAAAGAACGTAACTGCTGTGCAATGTCGTCAGACGTAGCGTAGGCATTTTGAACTGCGAGAGGCGCTACACTTTTTTCGTAAGTTGAATACAGAAGGCAATCTGGTGGAAGCTAGATATGTTACTTTATAAAGTTTTAAATATGGATATTTTTCTTACACAAACGCACCACTTCGCTTCAGAAGGCCTTTATTAACCATCTGGAGCCGTGTGGAGCAGTTATATGATGGATAGATGCACGACTTCAAAAATTAAACAACATTCACTGCCATTATAAAGCTTTGAAGAGCCAGGACATTTTTAATATAACTCTGATTGTATTCGTCTGGAAGATGAATTTCATATACACCTAGGATGACTTGAGGGTGAGTAAATCAATGGCTAATTTAAATTTTTGGCTGAACTAACCCTTTAATCTCATTAAATATAATATACAATATTATCTAACCTGAAAAGAACAGGGCCTGAAAGTAACTAGTATTAAACACAAACGCAAAATGGTGGTTTCATTCCATTTCCCCCCCAAAAATGGAGCTGATCATTCAACCTTGTTACCAAAGTTAGAAAAAGATCAAACAACAAGACTTTTTTTCCTTAAAGGGTTAGTTCACCCAAAGTGAAGTCATGTAGTCTTCACCCTCATGCCGATCCACACCCGTAATGGTGCGTTCACACTGGACGCGATTCGTGCGAGTGATTTACATGTTAAGTCAATGCAGAGATGCGAAATGGCATTCTGCGGCATGATTCGCGCGAATGAGGCGGCAAGATTTGTGCGATTCGCGTGATTGAGGCGACAAGATTTGCGCGATTCGCGCGAATGAGGCGGCAAGATTTGCGCGATTCGCGTGAATGAGGCGGCAAGATTTGCGCGATTCGCGCGATTGAGGCAGCGCGAATTGAGCGTTTTGAACGCGCGAATCGCTCAAGTTGAAAAATCTGAACTTTGGCGGATATTTCGCGCCGCGTTAACCAATCACGAGCTTGCTCTAGTAGTGACGCATTTACAAGCGGAGGCAGAAATCCGAACAACAATGGAGGACAAGATAATCGTGGCCGTATGTGGATACCCGGAGCTGTATGATACATCATCCTATCACTACAGGAACAGGAATAAAAGGAATAAAGGAATAAAAAGGATCTTGCTTGGAAGAAAGTGAGTTATTGTGAGCCATTGTGAGCCAAGTGAGCCATTTCACAACGAGACAGGAGCAGAAAAAAAGAGCCAGAGCCAGCGGCAAATGTGAGAAGGACTAGCCGAGGAAAGGCGGGTCTCGCCGGGTAAACGAGCGCTGAGTGCCGCTGATCCCCTGGATCTCACAACTCCGAAAACGCCAGATAAAATGCTCAAATAGGCACTCTTTTTTATAAATTAACCACAGATTTGAGCTTTAAACAACTATATTATCGCCTTAAAAAGTCTTTAAACTACATTTGTCACACATTAATAGTAGTATTTTTTACAAAAAAGACGAGCTGGCTCATATAGGCTCATATAGGGCAGAAGCCCCTCCCATGACGCGAATTCGCGTCTGTTGTGTAGTTGTCACATGTGAATTTCACGCGCGAATGAAGCGAGTAAACTCAAAATGTTCAAGCGTCCACCGTCCGGTGTGAACGCCACATTAGACCTCCATTCATCTTCAGAACACAAATGAAGATATTTGTGTTGAAATCCGATGGCTCAGTGAGCCCTCCATAGCCAGCAATGAAATATCTCTCAAGATCTATTTATGTACTAAAAACATTTAAATCAGTTCATGTGAGTACAGTGGTTCAATATTAATATTATAAAGCCACAAGAATATTTTTGGTGCAAAAATAACGACTTATATAGTGATGGCCGATATCAAAACACTGCTTCATGAAGCTTTGGAGCGAATGAATGTGTCGAATCAGCGGTTCGGAACGCCAAAGTCACGTGATTTCAGCAGTTTGGCGGTTTGACACATAGATATACATGATAAAGGCTAGATGTCTCGTCCGCGCTGCTGGCCAATGGAGGTCGACGGCCGCACCTGGCGGCCATCTTGTCACAGTCAGCTCGCTCACTGGTAACATTGTGTTTTAATGGTGCATGTACTTTTTAAATAACCATAACTTGCTCAATTTTCGACCGATTTTCAAACTGTTTGGTTTGTTATAAACGTCAGAGATGTAGTTATGACTGCATACTTATGAATAATTATTCATAATTTGTTCAAGCATCCAGAATTATAGCCACAATTATAGCCACGTTAATAACGTTTGTAAGAAACCGAACCATTTGAAAGATTTCAGCGAGATGAGAGTATTTGTGTTTGTCCTTACATCAGGTACCACAGAGCAAGATGGCCGCCGGTGATGACGTTAGAGACTCCGCCGTAAGACATCTTGCCTTTATTATGTATATCTATGGTTTGACACGCGATCCGATCTGCTGATTTGATTCACTGATTCCTATTCTCGTGGCTTTATAATATTAATATTGAACCACTGTACACACATGAACTGATTTAAATATGTTTTTAGTGCATTAATTGATCTTGAGAGAGGAAATGTCATTGCTGGGCTTCACTGAGCCATCGGCTTTCAACACAAATATCTTCATTTGTGTTCCGAAGACGAACAAAGGTCTTACGGGTGTGGAACGGCCTGAGGGTGAGTAATAAATTACATTATTTTCATTTTTGGTTGAACTAACCCTTTAAGATTTTGAAGCTTTTTTTATTTATTTATCAATTAATCAACTAAAAACTAAATTAGGTGGTCCAAACTAGCTGCTCCCTGCTGAGTGATGTTTACATTATTGACACATCAGGGTTTAAAATTATTTTCACAACAGGGTTGCAAAAACTCTATACAGTTAAAATATGGAAAACTGCATTTTCTAAAGGGTTTGTCAAAAAGAGATTCATTTTTAAGATTTGTAAGCCGCAAGGCTTTTGGCCCTAGTGCAAAGATTTGTACCATTAAGATGTCTACAAAAAAAACAAACCTTTGTTCATATTCATTTTCAATGGCAAGGAAATGTTTAGAAATGTTTGTTTTCATGGGTGAATGTGTTGTCTATTGTGTTACGCTGAGGGCCAAACCTGCACTGAATTGTACTTTGTAAGCCAGTTATCCGTTATTTAGTTCAACCCTTCAATACCCTACCTGTCTTGATTTGATTTCAACATGCTGTGATGAAAATTGCCTATTGATGTACCGTTAAAGATTGTTGCATTTCCAAAGTGCTGCTTGATTCATTGATGGTCGTTCAAGACGATTCCTCAATGACGTCTGTCCTGAGTTGCTTTATATAATTGTTTCGAGCTGCTGTCTTCTGTACGGTTTCATGATGCTGTGTGTGTTTTCGCTGTACTGTATGTGCCTCATCAGCACCAACATTAAAAATGATTCGGCACAGCTAATGAAGAATTGCGCCTTACAAAATATCTGCATCTGTTTCATCAGTGACTCTACTTTTATCAGGATGCCATACAAATTCCAAAACATTTTTCATCTCTAAACTTACTGTGCCTTTTGGAAAAAGTCAAGAGTGTAGGTGTATATGACATTCTTCTTTCAGACGAATACAATCAGAGTTATATAAAAAAATATCCTTAGCTTTATAATGGCAGTGAATGGGAGCCCGAAATTTGAAGCCCAAAAAAAGTGCATCCATTCATTATAAAAGTAATCCACACGGCTCCAGGGGATTAATAAAGGCCTTCTGAAGCGTAGCGATGCGTTTTTGTAATAAAAATATCCATATTTAACACGTTATAAAGTAAAATTTCTATTTTCCTGCGGACTGCATCGGTTCGCTTCAGAAGGCCTTTATCAACCCCTGGAGCCATGTGGATTACTTTTATAATGAATGGATGCACTTTTTTTGGGCTCTGCCATTGAAAAGCTTGAAATGCCAGGATATTTTTTGATATAACTCTGATTGTATTCGTCTGAAAGAAGAATGTCATATACACTTACACTCTCAAAAAAAAATAAAGTACAAAATTGTACCTTTTAAGGGACAAGTGGCCGTCACTGGGGTGGGACCCTTAAGGGTACATTTTTGTACCTCTAAGTCAGGGGTAGGCAAGTTCGGTCCTAGAGAGCTGATGCCCTGCAGAGTTTAGCTCCAACCCTACTAAGTAGGCTAAGCCACCACAGTATTAAACTCATGGCTCCCAGCATGCATTGCAGCATTAAGTATGTCACCATTGTTGAGATTCATATGCTGATTCTTGATATCTGTTTGCGTCTAAACTTTCCCCTAGAATGTATTTAAAAATCAAAAATCAGAATGTCTGATATGTAGCAAGAAAGTATTGTTGGTGAATATTATTTATTAACATTTTTAGTCTGTGATGAGTTTAGTCAAACTTTTTTCTTCATGACAATTTTTGTTTATGGTTTCTTTTGATTTGAACAGATTATGTGTTTTGTTAAAAATGTAACAAAAACCACAAACTAAACATAAAAATCCAAGAGTCAAACTCCCCAACTAAACGAAACACTGATCACCATAATGGTGACCAAACATTTTCTATAAAACATCAACATCTAAACCTCATCTTTAAGGGTTGGAGCCAAACTCTGCAGGACAGCGACCGAACTCTAGGATTGAACTTGCCTACCCCTGCTCTAAGTAGAGGAAACCAATGGTATAATTGTACTCTAAGGACCAATTGTGTACCTTTAAAAGGAACAGTTATATGTTTTATTCCCCAAGGAACAAAATTGTACCTCGACTGTACCTTTTTTTCTGAAAGTGTTGGATGGCTTGAGGGTGAGTAAATTATGGGGTCATTTTCATTTTTGTGTGAACTAACTCTTTAATGTATCCTGAAAAATCATTGCAAAAACCATTAAAGGTATTTTTGTTCCCATCTTGTTTGAATATTATGGTAATATCAAGCCAGTGTATCACACTCGAGTTATTCTATTAATGCTTTCTTCGCATATTGTGTGCTCAAAGCGCACTCAAAAGGCGCATTGTGCACTCTTGAAGCATTTTATTTGTTCCCTTGAAGTTCACTTACAGTATAATGTTAGTGAAGGTTTATTGCCTTAGATACAGTGGTACTTTAGTTTCACACTGCAGTTGTGCTCCTCTTTCTGACCTGTGCAGCTAGTCAGTTTTTTTTTTATAGTGTGCCTTTAAGATTTCATGCAGATGACCTCCGTTTTGATTGGCTAAACTTTTAATGTGACACAAGTAACAGCACGTAGCAGATTACCTGTTTTAGAATTTGCATTAAAATGCACTGTAAAAAGTGACTTCTACAAGTTGTAAAATACTATTTCAGTCGTTTACTTCAAAATGACACATTTAATTAAATGCTACCTGCTGCTTCTTTGTAGTAATTATTTGGCTTTCACTTTTTTGATAGTCCACTTTAGACTCTCCACTGCAAATACATGTCAACTAACTCATTAATTTGCATCTACATGTCAACTAACTCATTAATTTGCAGCTACATGTCAACTAACCTTGTGGCACCCCTCTGCTTAGGGCTGTTCGGTCCCTGTACGACCAGAGCAAGAGCTTGGTCCGCATTGCCGGCAGTAAGTCAGACCTGTTCCCGGTGCATGCTGGACTCCGGCAGGGCTCACCGGTTCTGTTCATCATTTTTATGGACAGAATTTCTAGGCGCAGCCAAGGGCCGGAGAGTGTCCGGTTTGGGGACCATACGATTTCGTCGCTGCTTTTTGCAGATGATGTTGTCATGTTGGCCTCCTCAGACCAGGGGCCTCATTTATAAAACTTTGCATAGGATTTGCATCAGAAGTGGCGTAACGATGAAACATAGGACGTGCGTACACACAGAAATATTCGGATTTATAAAACCGTGCGCACGCACATCCAGTTTTCCCTTAATAAATCACAATCAATTCTAAATGTAGCGCAGCTTTTGCGGCTTCATGTCACACCCATAGTTGCCCATAAATAGTTTGTGAAACACCCACAAGTTAATATTCATCGATTGCGAAATCATGGCAAACACAGAGAGGAAATAAAAAAAACGTAACTTCACTCAATGTGAAGTAGAAGTTATCGTTGGCGAGGTTGAAAAGAGGAGAAAAAATTTGTTTTGAAGGGCACAGTGTGGGCATTACTAATGCCAAAAAGGCACTTGAGTGGCAAAAGGTTGCACTCAAGCTGTAGCCTCACTACCTCGGACCATGGCCGAAATAATAAAAAAATGGTCGGACATCAAAGTCGCGGCAAAAAGCGCCTAGCGCTCCATCGCCAGAGTGTGTCCTCGTTTGCCAGCAAGTCTTCTTGCTGTCTGAAGATGCGTTCACTCCGAATCCTTCCATTTGCCACATCTTCTAAGAGCGCAAGATCAGCCATTGTGCGTCATTACGCATTGTGATGGGGCATTTTATTTCCATCCATTTAATTGCATCTGACAAGCTACAGATGTCGGTTATAATCTACATGGAAATGGGAAATAGTTCAGTGCAAATGTAATGTCTTCCAGCTTTCTGAATGGTTGAGACATACGTCATATGTTATTTTATCAAAAATAAAACTGTAAGTATTGATAAAAATGGCAGTATTGCCATTTCTTTTACACAACGGTCTACAGTTTCACACACTTTCACGCGTTTCTTCCATCTGCCGACGGTGTCGCAATTTCTCATTTCACCCGTTTTTGTGCGTACGCCTGGGTCAGAGCTTGCGTGAAGGACCGCACATTTTCCCATCAAGTTTGCTTTTTATAAATACCAATTATTGCGTAGAGAGCAGCGTACGCCTTCTTTTGTGCGTACGCAACGTTTATAAATGAGGCCCCAGGACCTTCAGCGTGCACTGGGACGGTTTGCAGCCAAATGTGAAGTGGCTGGGATGAGAATCAGCACCTCCAAGTCCGAGGCCATGGTTCTCAGTCGGAAAAGGGTGGATTGCCCACTTCAGGTGGAGAGTTCCTGCCTCAAGTGGAGGAGTTCAGGTATCTTGGGGTCTTGTTCACGAGTGAGGGAAGGATAGAACGGGAGATTGACAGATGGATCGGTGCAGCTTCTGCAGTAATGCGGTCGCTGTACCGATCTGTCGTGGTGAAGAAGGAGCTGAGCTGTAAGGCGAAACTCTCCATTTACCGGTCGATCTGTGTTCCTACTCTCACCTATGGTCATGAGCTGTGGGTCAGGACCGAAAGGACAAGATCCCTGATACAGGCGGCCGAAATAAGCTTTCTCCGTAGGGTGGCTGGGCGCTCCCTTAGAGATAGGGTGAGAAGCTCGGTCACTCGGGAGAAGCTCAGAGTAGAGCCGTTGCTCCTCCACATCGAGAGGGGACAGCTGAGGTGGCTCGGGCATCTATTTCGGATGCCTCCTGGACGCCTTCCTAGGGAGGTGTTCCGGGCACGTCTCACCGGTAGGAGACCCCAGGGAGACCTAGGACACACTGGAGGGATTATGTCTCCCGGCCGACCTGGGAACGCCTCGGGGTTCCCCTGGAAGAGCTGGAGGAAGTGGCTAGGGAGAGGGAAGTCTGGGCGTCTCTGCTTAGACTGTTGCCCCCGCGACCCGGCCCCGGATAAGCGGAAGATGATGGATGGCTGGATGTCAACGAACTCCTTAATTTGCAACTACATGTCAACTAACTCTCATTCGTTTGCAACTACATGTCAACTAACTCATTCATTTGCAACTACACGTCAACTAACTCCTTAATTTGCAACTACATGTCAACTAACTCTCATTCATTTGCAACTACATGTCAACTAACCCTCATTCATTTGCAACTACATGTCAACTAACTCATTCATTTGCAACTACATGTCAACTAACTCATTCATTTGCAACTACATGTCAACTAACTCATTCATTTGCAACTACATGTCAACTAACTCTTTCATTTGCAACTACATGTCAACTAACTCATTCATTTGCAACTACATGTCAACTAACTCATTCATTTGCAACTACATGTCAACTAACCCTCATTCATTTGCAACTACATGTCAACTAACTCATTCATTTGCAACTACATGTCAACTAACTCATTCATTTGCAACTACATGTCAACTAACTCATTCATTTGCAACTACATGTCAACTAACTCATTCATTTGCAACTACATGTCAACTAACTCTTTCATTTGCAACTACATGTCAACTAACTCATTCATTTGCAACTTCATGTCAACTAACTCATTCATTTGCAACTACATGTCAACTAACTCATTAATTTGCAACTACATGTCAACTAACTCATTCATTTGCAACTACATGTCAACTAACTCATTCATTTGCAACTACATGTCAACTAACTCATTCATTTGCAACTACATGTCAACTAACCCTCATTCATTTGCAACTGCATGTCAACTAACTCATTAATTTGCAACTGCATGTCAACTAACTCATTAATTTGCAACTACATGTCAACTAACTCATTCATTTGCAACTGCATGTCAACTAACTCATTCATTTGCAACTGCATGTCAACTAACTCATTCATTTGCAACTGCATGTCAACTAACTCATTCATTTGCAACTGCATGTCAACTAACTCATTCATTTGCAACTACATGTCAACTAACTCATTCATTTGCAACTGCATGTCAACTAACTCATTCATTTGCAACTGCATGTCAACTAACTAACCCTCATTCATTTGCAACTGCATGTCAACTAACTAACCCTCATTCATTTGCAACTACATGTCAACTAACTCATTCATTTGCAACTACATGTCAACTAACCCTCATTCATTTGCAACTACATGTCAACTAACCCTCATTCATTTGCAACTACATGTCAACTAACCCTCATTCATTTGCAACTACATGTCAACTAACTCATTCATTTGCAACTACATGTCAACTAACCCTCATTCATTTGCAACTACATGTCAACTAACTCATTCATTTGCAACTACATGTCAACTAACCCTCATTCATTTGCAACTACATGTCAACTAACTCATTCATTTGCAACTACATGTCAACTAACTCTCATTCATTTGCAACTACATGTCAACTAACTCATTCATTTGCAACTACATGTCAACTAACTCATTCATTTGCAACTACATGTCAACTAACTCATTCATTTGCAACTACATGTCAACTAACTCATTCATTTGCAACTACATGTCAACTAACCCTCATTCATTTGCAACTACTTGTCAACTAACCCTCATTCATTTGCAACTACATGTCAACTAACCCTCATTCATTTGCAACTACATGTCAACTAACTCATTAATTTGCAACTACATGTCAACTAACCCTCATTCATTTGCAACTACATGTCAACTAACTCATTCATTTGCAACTACATGTCAACTAACTCTCATTCATTTGCAACTACATGTCAACTAACTCATTCATTTGCAACTGCATGTCAACTAACTCATTCATTTGCAACTACATGTCAACTAACTCATTCATTTGCAACTACATGTCAACTAACTCTTTCATTTGCAACCACATGTCAACTAACTCTCGTTCATTTGCAACTTCATGTCAACTAACTCATTCATTTGCAACTACAAAATCAAATCAAATCAAATCAAATCACTTTATTGTCACACAGCTATATACACAAGTGCAACAGCAGGTGAAATTCTTGGTGCAGTTCCGAGCAACATAGCAGTCACGACATGACATGTACAACATTTAAAGCAGCATCAGATTACACATCTGATGCGCCCACAATTACTCACAGCACAATATACACTACAATAAACAATAAATAATTTACACAATGTGAGTGTAGTTCTCACAGCTTTAACCAATATACACATACTTACAATATACATATACTTTAAACAATATACACTAAACATACATTAAACAGTATAAGCTATAATAATAATAATAATAATATACAATGTACAGTATACATTATTATTCACAGTAGAGATCCAATTATGTACAATAGGTGCTATATGATAAATGATAAATAAATGATACATAAATGTGTATATAATGTGTGTGTATCTACAGTGGGTTGTGCTGAGTGATATTCTGTCCAGTGTGTGTTATGATCCTGATGGATCAGGAGTTAAGTAGTCTGATTGCTTGTGGGAAGAAGCTGTTCTGGAGTCGGCTGGTGCGTGTTCTAATGCTGCGGTACCGTCTGCCTGATGGCAGCAGTGAGAGCAGCCCATGGTTCGGGTGGCTAGAGTCTCTGATGATCCTCTGAGCTCTCTTCACACACCGCCTGGCGTAAATGTCCTGGAGGGAGGGAAGCTCACCTCCGATGATGCAGCTGGCCGTGCGCACTACCCTTTGCAGGGCCTTGCGGCTGCGGGCGGTACTGTTGCCGTACCAGGTGGTGATGCAGCCAGTCAGCAGGCTCTCGATGGTGCTGCTGTAGAAGCGTGTGAGGATGTGGCGGTTCATTCCAAACCTCCTCAGCCGTCGCAGGAAGAAAAGGCGCTGATGAGCCTTCTTCACAATGGCCTCGGTGTGGACGGACCATGAGAGTTCCTCTGTGATGTGGACACCAAGGAACTTGAAGCTGCTGACTCTCTCCACCGGTGCTCCATCGATGGTGATGGGACGGTGTTCTCTCTCATTCCTCCTGAAGTCGACCACCAGCTCCTTGGTCTTGCTGACGTTGAGGGAGAGGTTGTGCTCCTGACACCACTGTGTCAGAGTGTGCACCTCCTCTCTGTAGGCAGTTTCATCATTGTCAGTGATGAGACCTACCACCGTCGTATCGTCAGCAAACTTGATGATGGTGTTGGAGCTGTGGATTGCCACACAGTCATGTGTGTACAGGGAGTACAGGAGTGGGCTGAGAACACAGCCCTGAGGGGCTCCAGTGTTGAGAGTCAGTGATGAGGAGATGTTACTGCCCATTCTGACCACCTGGCGTCTGTTTGACAGGAAGTCCAGGATCCAGCTGCATAACAGGCTGTTTAAGCCTAGAGCCCGGAGTTTCCCGTCAAGTATGGAGGGCACAATGGTGTTGAATGCTGAGCTGTAGTCCACAAACAGCATTCTCACATACGTGTTCCTCTTTTCCAGGTGGGAGAGAGCAGTGTGTATAGTGGATCAACTAACAGGTCAACTAACTCATTCATTTGCAACTGCATGTCAACTAACTAATTCATTTGCAACTACATGTCAACTAACCCTCATTAATTTGCAACTACATGTCAACTAACTAATTCATTTGCAACTGCATGTCAACTAACTCATTAGAGTCTAAGTAGACTTTTAGCTTAGGTTCAGGGTTGGCAGAATAAGTTGACATTTAGTTTCAAAATTACTTACAGTCAGTAGAATGTCTGTTGGGGAGCATCAAAATACAGTATTAGCAGATATTAAGCAGACAGTCTACTAATATTTATAATGAGAGTTAGTTTACATGTAGTTGCAAAGGCACTTAGTTGATAGAGTCTAAAGTGGACTATCGGAATAAAGTATGACCATTATTTGTTTAAAAAAAAATCCTTCATATTTTTTAAATATCTGGTTCAGCCACATTCCTGTGTACTTAACGTCACAACTGCAAACAAACTTTTTTTTGCTCTTTTGTTTCAATATATGGTCTTAGTGGACTGGAGATGGAGCTTGTTCAGTCTTTTATTTTCCATGAATAACCAGTTTTACTTATAGTTAACTGTATACCTTTCACAACATTAAGATGTGTCACAAATATATTTAGATGTAAAAATAATGTTGATTATACTGAATTCGAAATGTTGATAAAGTGTTTGAATCAGTCATGCACATTTCATAAATGCATATCGTGTCATAGTCTCATCATGAATGTCTAATAGTTGTAGTTGTGCTGTATTAACACTCAATGGGCCCGACTCAATTTTCTATTCTCAAACACCTCCATGACTAAGTGTTATATTTAATATGTAAAGCACGTCGTTCAGAGAAACTGTGTGAAGCAGTCAGATGAACCCTCCAGTGTTTGAGAGGAGGTCTGATGGCAGACAGGATAATATTATATCCAAACATTCCAGTCATGATTGTCTGGATTTATTCTGTCAGGGTTCAGTGAATTCTGACCAGCTCTGAAAAGTTGAGAATGTGGTGGAATATTTTTGGGTTTAGAAAGGAATGAAATAAATGGTTGACTTGGCTTTATAGCAGTGAAAGTGCTTGCTTTGTTTCTTTACTTTCTGCATTTGCTTCAAAGATTGTTACGCCACTCTGGTTGCTTGTTCATCTTATGTTGGTCCTATAAGACGATTTCAACTTTCTTCTCACAAGTATAGCACATATGTTTGAAACATTTTTACTAGCATTTCTTGTGTGTATTGTCTCTTAAGGATTAATCGCTTCGGTAACACTTTATTTTAGGGTCCAATTCTCACTATTATCTAGTTGCTTATTAGCATGCATATACACTCACCTAAAGGATTATTAGGAACACCATACTAATACTGTGTTTGACCCCCTTTCACCTTCAGAACTGCCTTAATTCTACGTGGCATTGATTAAACAAGGTGCTGAAAGCATTCTTTAGAAATGTTGGCCCATATTGATAGGATAGCATCTTGCAGTTGATGGAGATTTGTGGGATGCACATCCAGGGCACGAAGCTCCCGTTCCACAACATCCCAAAGATGCTCTATTGGGTTGAGATCTGGTGACTGTGGGGGCCATTTTAGTACAGTGAACTCATTGTCATGTTCAAGAAACCAATTTGAAATGATTCGAGCTTTTTGACATGGTGCATTATCCTGCTGGAAGTAGCCATCAGAGGATGGGGACATGGTGGTCATAAAGGGATGGACATGGTCAGAAACAATGCTCAGGTAGGCCGTGGCATTTAAAAGATGCCCAATTGGCACTAAGGGACCTAAAGTGTGCCAAGAAAACATCCCCCACACCATTACACCACCACCACCAGCCTGCACAGTGGTAACAAGGCATGATGGATCCATGTTCTCATTCTGTTTACGCCAAATTCTGACTCTACCATCTGAATGTCTCAACAGAAATCGAGACTCATCAGACCAGGCAACATTTTTCAGGTCTTCAACTGTCCAATTTTGGTGAGCTTGTGCAAATTGTAGCCTCTTTTTCCTATTTGTAGTGGAGATGAGTGGTACCCGGTGGGGTCTTCTGCTGTTGTAGCCCATCCGCCTCAAGGTTGTGCGCATTGTGGCTTCACAAATGCTTTGCTGCATACCTCGGTTGTAACGAGTGGTTATTTCAGTCAAAGTTGCTCTTCTATCAGCTTGAATCAGTCGGCCCATTCTCCTCTGACCTCTAGCATCAACAAAGCATTTTCGCCCACAGGACTGCCGCATACTGGATGTTTTTCCCTTTTCACACCATTCTTTGTAAACTCTAGAAATGGTTGTGCGTGAAAATCCCAGTAACTGAGCAGATTGTGAAATACTCAGACCGGCCCGTCTGGCACCAACAACCATGCCACACTCAAAATGCCAAGCTTTATAATGGCTCTTTTTATGAATAAACATAAAACGCGAATTCGTGTCTGTTGTGAAGTGAATGTCACGCACGAATGAAGCGAGTAAACTCAAAATGTTCAAGCGTCCAAATTCGCGCGAAAAGCGCAATTTATTCGCATCATTCGTGTCCGGTGTGAACGCCATATTAGGGTACAGTTATACCATTGTTTTCCTCTACTTAGATCAGGGGTAGGCAAGTTCGGTCCTAGTGAGCTGCTGTACTGCAGAGTTTGGCTCCAACCCTGAAAGAGGTTTAGATGTTAACGTTTCACATATTTGGTCACCATTATGGTGATCAGTGTTTCATTTAGTTGGACATTCATCTTTCAGACGAATACAATCAGAGTTATATCCAAAAATACCCTGACTTTTTCAAGCTTTCTAATGGCAGTGAATGGGAGCCCAAAATTTGAAGCCCAAAAAAAGTGCATCCATTCATTATAAAAGTAATCCACACGGCGTGACGGCCATTTGTCCCTTAAAAGGTACAATTTTGTATTGACTATTTGACTTCATTTTTAATTAGCCTTTTTTAAACCCTATTTTAGTGCCAAACCCAAATTTAGTACCAATTAAGATTAAAATACAACCTTTTACTTCAAAAGAGCAAGGTTATTTTAAGACATAATTCAGCCCAAAAGTAAAATTTAGCTCATTTGAAAACCATTTGATATTCTTTCTTCAACAGAACGCAAAAGGAAGTTTTCTATCAACGGCAAAAAGTCGACATTGATCAGGTGTTGCTATGCTTCAAAAAGAAAAAATAAGCATCATAAAAGTATCATAACAGCATTCTCCATATGGCCTGTGCACTATTGCAAGTCTTGTGAGAAACTGAGAAGCTGGAAAAGAGACTGAAGCAATTTTTAAGTGCAAATAGTCAAGGGCTTTCAAATCTCATTTGTTGATGTCGAACTTGCTGCAACTCATTCGGGTCTGAATTGGCTGAATAAATATTGAAATTCTGTGGGACTGAATTTTCTTTTTTTCTGATAAAAGAGTGCACTGTGGTTTGACGAATAGCAAGGGATGCATTGGTAAATATGTATTTGTGGTGAGAAAAAGCTTTTAAGCTCCGGTTCTTTTCAAGACTGAAAAAAGTCCAAACTAAAAGCCAATTTACTGCATGCTAGTGACCGTGGAAACTGTGATAAGACTGAGAAATAGTAGATTTAGAGGCTTTGTCCCAGGAAAAATTAATGAAATGCAGGAGAAAATGCTGTGAACACGTTCTCACTCAGAATATTTGAATAACTCCTGAATAACTCAAAGTAATACAACAGATGGAAATGTTATCCCTTGACAAAACTAAAAGTGAGAATGTTCTAAAGAGCATCTTGTGCTTCAATGGAAGCAAAATACGTATACTTTCTGCTATGATACAAACTTAAATGTGAAAATCCAGGATTTTCATTGTGGTCTATGTGTTTTTTCACGCCACTACTTTCCCCCTGTAACAGGACACGCGTTTCGCTTCTTCTGCAGCCAATCAAGCATGACACGTTGTTGTAAAAATGGCGCGCTCAAGTTAAATTAGTTCAACTTTTAAAAAAACGCATCTTTAGACCTTTATTTATTCATTTTTTTATTCCACTGACCTGCCCTCTAGCATGTTTAGCATTCGGTGCCATTTGAGTCTTTGAGTTATTTGATAGAAAGTTACTTTAAATGGCACAGAATAGACTGACCCAAAAAACAGGTTCTATGTGAAGTGGCCTGCTTTAATACAGACCTTAATAATGACTGATGGTCATGTTCTCCCCTGAAGCCTCAGTAAAGCGTCCTATAAGTGCTCTAATAAGAAGAGCCACTTCACAGGTGAGTCACCCTTGATATTTCATTTACTGCATAGTTCATAATGATCTTCAATGTGATTAATTTCTGCCTTTGACAGTCTCTTCTGGCAGTACATGAAATCATACGTCAACAGACTGTAATTACAACTGACATCTTATTATTATTCTGAGGAAAAACACCTTTATAATTGTTTTCCTCATGCTGTGCATCATGACATTTGTTAATAACAATCAACACGAGGTGAACATGAGCAGGATCCAATATTCATCACCATATTCATTACTGGAAGATAGAAAACCATCTGTTTAATAGCGTATCCATAAATAACCACAGCAGTAGCATACTCAGAATAATACCAGAATATTAAAATAAAAAAAAGAAAGGGTGATGTTATATCACAGGTTCTTGAGCTAAAAATACTCAGATCTTAGGACATCTTCATACTAGTACGGTTTCTGCCTAAGGTTAATCTCTGTGAATGGCAAATATGCAAATACATTATCAAAATACACAACAAAAATATATTTATCCTATGTATTTTCCAATAATGTTTAGTTATTCCTCATTGGGTTCTTCAGATGGACTGAAAACTCAAATCATTAAAAGTAGCTCTGTACAATAAGATAATAATACTATTTTTGGTGTTGCTCCTTGCAGCATTAAATAGGGAAAACATTTTTTATTTTTTTTATTTTTTTTTTACATTTGGCAGACGCTTTTATCCAAAGCGACTTACAGTGCCCTTATTACAGGGACAATCCCCCTGGAGCAACATGGAGTAAAGTGCCTTGCTCAAGGACACACTGGTGGTGACCGCTGGGATTGAACCAGCAACCTTCTGCATATCAGTTCCATGGTTTAACCCACTGGACCACCATCTCACATTAAAACATCTGTTTAGAGCCCCTAAGTTTACATTTACATTTACATTTACATTTATGCATTTAGCAGACGCTTTTATCCAAAGCGACTTACAACTTGGGGGTACATGAAGCGATAGGTCAAGAGTCGAGAAGCGCAATAAGAGCCTGAAATCCTGAGACCGTGTACATTGCTCAGTGTAGCACAGGCTAGAGTAGGGAGGGAAGAAGGAAGAGGAAAGGAAAGTGTTTTTTATTTTTTTTATTATGAGGTTAAGTGCTCACGGAAGAGCTGAGTTTTAAGTTGGCTTTTGAATGATGTCAATGATTCTGCGTTTCGGATGGTGTTGGGAAGATCGTTCCACCAGCTGGGAACGTTGAAAGAAAATGTTCTGGAAAGGGATTTTTTCCCCCTCTGTGATGGTACCACAAGCCGTCGTTCCTTTGCCGAGCGAAGGCTTCTGGTGGGGGTGTGGATTTGTAGAATGGAGTCAAAGTAAGCAGGAGCTGAGTGCGTGGATGCAAGCGTCAGCGCCTTAAACTTGATGCGAGCAGCGAGTGGTAGCCAGTGCAGGGAGATGAAGAGAGGTGTGACGTGGGTCCTTTTGGGCTCGTTGAAGACAAGACGTGCTGCTGCATTCTGGATCATTCGAAGTGTTTGGATCGCACAAGAGGGGAGTCCAACCAGAAGCGCATTGCAGTAGTCAAGTCTAGAAACAAGTTCACACTTGGTTCGATTGCCTGGACCGAACCCAAGTTTGATTGCTCCCCCCTTCCATATTATTTGGGTCTGAACCATAGACTGTAAAAAAATGCGGACGTAGTGTTCGTGACGTCACCCAATTTTGAAGCGTAAAGTAGGGTCGAGCTGGCCATTGCCATCTTGGTAGCGCATCACTCCCGGATAACAGAAAATGGGCAAAGAGGCGGGACGTGGGCGGAGCTGAGGTGACGCGATGACTAACAGACAGCAGATAAATGGCTATCCACCTGTCACTCAAAGTGGCCACGCCCTTAATTATGCAGAACTTTAAGGCTTTATATAATGTAAACGAATGAGTTATAAAAAAAATTCACCCCCCTCACAGTCGTCATGAAGGGCAAAATTAGCCGTATAGACCAAAACCACAATTTGTCCCAGACTGTAAACATGTGTTTTCTGCTGTAAAGTTGGGCATTTAACATGGGGCTCAATGAGATTCTGCTCCCTTCTGGAGTCTGTCTCAAGTGGCCAGTCGATGAACTGCAGTTTAAGTCACTTCCGTATTGGCTTCAAGAGAAACTGCGGGAGGTTGCCACTTGGTCTGAACCTGGGTGCGTTTGCGTCATCAAAGCAGCAGCTGTTTACCCCGTTGCTTGGTAACGACGGCGAGCGAGAAGGTGGCAAAATGCATAGCGTTGCTCTCCTCACTTTTATATTTTTGTTTTTGAACCGTAGGTTTTGTTACCAAAGCTTCAGTACGTCAGGCACTTGTGTCTATCTGCTGCGAATGTACTGCAAATGCTCTAAACTAGAACGCCGAAGACAAGCAGAAATGAGATCGCCAGGAAAATAAGTGAAACACACAAACACACATTTTTATCAAATCATACGTCATTACAGTTTTTTACGATCACTATGACATTTTTTCCAATACTTTTAGCAATTTTCCTAAACTCTTAACACACCAAAACGGTTAATTTCATGCTCAAAATCACACATTGTAAACTAAACTCCAACACTAATCTTCAAAATACAATAATACACTAACTACCAAAGCACTACCACATGTTCTCTTCCAACAGGAACATTTAGTCATAGCACAATGTCATAAAAACACTAACACTATGGAATTACAGAAACTGCATTATTTTATGTGTCAGGTCCTTATACAGTCCCTCCAGAAAAACGTGATTATGCGATCGCGTGATTTAACGCATAATCAGCCAAAGTCCGCATATTTATGCGGGGGCCGCATTTTTTCAAATACGCCGCACTTTCGCCGCATAAATTGCCTATTTCCGCATGCAAAATATGCGGGGCTAGCATGATTTCATAATCCCCGCATTTTCGTTGCAATAAAAGTAATATATATATTAGCAGAAAGTTGAAAAATGTTCGTTTACTTCACACTATAGCCGCCATTTCCGCCTATTGCCATGGGAACGTTTTGAAGTGACGTAATTACCCGTCGTGAACGTCATCGAAAAGCTACAAACCCCCGTGGAGAAACCATAGATATCGGTGAAACCATGATGAAGCGCAAATTCCCATTTGCCAACAAAAATAACAGCAAAAGACCGCGCAAAGCAGTTTCCCGGTGTGTTGACCGATTTCAAAACACAGCATCATGAAGCTTCGTTATGAATCAGTGATTCATAGAATCATGATGCTGTGTTTTGAAATCGGTCATCACTATACAAGTCGTTATTTCGGGGTTTTTTTGCGCACAATAACTATTATAGTCGCTTCATAAAGTTATTGTAGAACCACTGTAGTGAGATGGATTTTGTAACGACGTCTTTAGTACCTTTTATGGGTCTTGAGAGTGTACATTGTGCCAATGGAGGCCTTTCTGAGCCGTCGGAATTCAACTAAAATATTTTCATTTGTGTCTGAAGATGAACGGAGGTCTTACGGGTGTCCAACGACATGAGGGGACGTCATTAATGACAGAATTTAAATTTTTGGATAACCCTTTAAGAGATTGCACTTTGTGCATTGGAAGCACTCAAACGTCTGTTTTGTAAAGCTACCTCTGTAAAACAGGAAGTTATTTATTCATTTTTTCAGAAGTTGTAGCATATTCCTTTTGTAAAGCTACAGAACTTGTTTGACTCTATGTTTTGTAAATTTGAGCCATTATTAAGGTCTTCAATAAAACAAGATGGGAACTTAAATATTTCCAGCACTTTCTGTGATGTAGTGCTTTTTTTCTCTTTTTCATCAAACCGCAGTTTTGCAAGTTCCCGCAATTTCATTGCATAAAATTGCATAAATATCCCACACAAGAAAACATGGTGCATAATCAAGGATTTTTGCCCGCAACAATCACAAAAAAAAGCCGAAGGACTTTCTGGAAGGACTGCTTATATGGCAGACCTGTGACCTTCTTTGTGTCGCACTATATTTTTCCTTTTTCACACAAGATAAGCCCAAAGACTGTATTTTTTTACTGACTCTTTTACTGTATACCATATGGCCATGTGATTGAAAGAACATCAACACCTGAACAATTCCTAGATGGGAATCAGCTGTGATTTATATATTTAAATAACTTCAATCCGCTGTTTCTCAGTAGCAATGGAATAAAATACAGGGGATATATTTGTGTTTCAATTCTCAATATGAACAGCTGTTCACCTTGACTTTAGCCTATAAGGTTAGGTTTAGAACAAGGTGTTATCTGTTCTAACATACAGTGTTAAAGCATTGGTAAATTTGGCAGTAAAATTCCATTGTTTTGGTCTTGGTTGAGCTTGTGTGTAAAAGAAGTTCAAGCATTTTAAATTTGTGTTAACTATATGCAGTTTGTGTAAAAGCAACAATAAATGTGTTAGTTGTATAGCTGTGGCGAGCAGCGAGGTCGAGGGACCGTGAGGGCGGGACGAGGTGGCGCTCATCAGAGAGGATGAGTGCCAGCTGCGCGCCGCAGCGATCTCGGCTCTCGCGGAGGAGTGAGGGAGTATAAAGGAGGAGCGACGACAGTGAGGGACGAGAGAGGACCAGGCCTGGATTTTGTGTAATGTTTTATTTACGTTTTGTTATGTGTTCGCTGCAGTCGTCCGCGAGGGGCTGCAGCTTTTTACTTTCATTTTGTGTTTGTGTGTAGGCGGCAGTCGGCCGCGAGGGGCTGCCGCCGCCATTATTATTTTATGTTTATTTGATTAAAACATTTTCAACGTTCGCCGGTTCCCGCCTCCTTCTTCCCGTACAAACAAGCTTTACTACAATAGCCTACACTGACAGATGTTGTGCTAACTGTGTTAAGAGTTTAGGAAAATCAGCAGCGAACCGTACCGAAGTTCACATGAACCGAACCCCAGACCACCCTTTTTAAAGGGGTGGTAAAACACATTCTTTCGAAGGCTTGATTGTGTTTGTGGGGTGCACTGTAACATGTGTTCATGCTTCGTTTTTAAAAAATTGCATTATTTTTCATATATTTTACCTTTATTCTACACTGCTCTGTCCCTCCTTGTAAAAACGGTCTGATGGTTTCCGGGTTGTATGAAGCCAGTCCCTCAAAAATACACAATGGGCTCAGATTGGTTAGCTGGCCCAGTATGTTGTGATTCGTACTGGAATCAAACTGTTCTAAACTGCATTAACACAAGTTAGTTCTTTTTCACTTTCAATTTTTTAAGTCTTTTTTCACTTCTGCAGTAATCTGAGTGTCTTATTTCAAAGGTCTGTATTTCGTAAATTACAATACCATCACAAATGTCCACCCATCTGTTCAGATCTATGCTCAGAAAAGATACTGGTGGTCAATGATGAATAACAATTCAGTACAATAAACTGTTGAAATGTGAAAGTTGAAGAAGTAAACTAGAATTTTTTTCTGAATCATTTATAGAAGAGTCTGCTCAGAGGTGCTTGATCTGTTTGGCAGGTTGTGAAGAGTTTGCTTTGAAGGTGTGGAAATGAAAGCGGTTTCACAATCCTCTGACAGTGAGGAGTCTTAATCAGGTTGGGATGTGAGCCTGTGCTGTGATAAAATGCATTTCAAACCTTTCTCAGTCGCTGTGAGACATGCACTGACATCAGAAGCGCTTCACAAATACTGTGTATATATTTCACTTTATCTGACTTTGCAAAAAACTGAACAAAATGTGCTTGATGTGCTCAAAAGCTGCGTTTCCACCGAAATTACCCAGAACAATTTGTCGCATGCAGGAACTTTTTCCCCAGGAACTTTTTTTCCCCAGATCTGTTGCTGTCTGCATTTCCATCACGGTCTAAACTACCGTGAAAATTAGTAAAACTAGTCCGATGATGTAGGACTGCGCGCAACTTTCCAGTTCCCACTGGATTTCGTCCTCCGCAAATAAGCTTAATAAAGCCTGAACCTCGTTGTCAGTTCCGTCATATTTTTAATCTCCATTGTTGATTCAAAGAGAATGAAACTCTTCCTGCACGCACCGCGACAGACTTTTAAAAATGATAGTTGAAATAAAATGCTGCATGAACTCAACCAATCAGCATGTTCAGCGCCCAAGTCCCACCCCCGAATGTTCCTGAACTTTAAAAAAGTAATACCTTGCAGGCAGGGACTTTCTAAAGGGGGAAATTTTTACCCAGAACTAAGACACTAAGTCCCTGGTCCCTGCAGCCGAAACACACCGAATACTATCTCAAAGATCCTAATTCTTGGGGAAAGTTCCAAGCAGCAACCTCCTCTTGAAGCGGTTCATGTGAACTTCGGTACGGTAACGCAATCGCGGAAGTGAACCGCTATTACAGTTTTTTACAATCGCTATGACAATTTTTTAAATACTTTTAACAATTTTCCTAAACTCTTAACACAGTTAGCACAACACCTGTCCGTGTAGGCTTTACAACTAACACATTTATTGTTGCTTTTTTGTTGTCCGAAGTGACTTAAACTGCAGTTCATCGACTGGCCACTAGAGACCGGCTCCAGAAGGGAGCAGAATCTCATTGAGCCCCCTGTTAAAATGCCCAACTTTACAGCAGAAAAAATGCAATCGCACTAAATCGCGGAAGTGAACCGCTATTACAGTTTTTTACAATCGCTATGACAATTTTTTCAATACTTTTAACAATTTTCCTAAACTCTTAACACAGTTAGCACAACACCTGTCCGTGTAGGCTATACAACTAACACATTTATTGTAGATGTTTTGTTGTCCGAAGTGACTTAAACTGCAATTCATCGACTGGCCACTAGAGACCGGCTCCAGAAGGGAGCAGAATCTCATTGAGCCCCCTGTTAAAATGCCCAACTTTACAGCAGAAAAACACATGTTTACAGTCTGGGACAAATTGTGGTTTGGGTCTATACGGCTAATTTTTCCCTTCATGACGACTGTGAGGGGGGGGAATTTTTTTAAAACTCATTCGTTTACATTATAAAAAGCCTTAAAGTTCTGCATAATTAAGGGCGTGGCCACTTTGAGTGACAGGTGGATTACCGTTTGTCTGCTGTCTGTTAGTCATCACGTCACCTCAGCTCCGCCCACGTCCCGCCTCTTTGCTCATTTTCTGTTATCCGGGAGTGACGCGCTGCCAAGATGGCAGCTCGTTCCTGCGATGGAAACCCAGCTAAAATTTAAACATAAAGAATAGAATATCCATATATAAAATTATATCAACTATAATCACTGGCTCCCAGCAATGGCCGTATATCAAGAGAGAGGCGAGTTCCGTCGGAAGAGTGACTGAAATATGAAGACCTCATTGGTTCTTGCTGAAGTTCAAACGTGCTGTGTAACAAGAGAATGAACAATGACACGTGTCATACATAGAAAAGGGATTATTTCTCAAATATAGTCTCAAATATACTTTATAATCAAACTATCATAACAGTGTTATTTTATTGACCTCATCAGTCGACATGATGCCTGTGAATTGCAGAGCTGATGCAAACATTTCCACATCACTATGATCAGATGCTTTCTTAACTGATGTTTTCTCACCGCTGTTGGTTTTGTTGTGTTTATTTTGTTATTGAGAGGAGAGCACACAGCACATATTTACATATTCATCTAAACGTCACTCTCAACAGTGTGGATGACATTGAGATGTTCCTTTATCGCTACAAAGGTTTTTCCAACTTCTTTTTACTTCTAAGCGAAGAATGAAAAAGAGCGAGTATATCATGGCCTTGAATCACGTTCAGTCTTTTGTACGTTATGTGTGCACGAGCAATAAGTCACTGGTGTCGCTAATAACAAGAGTTTCTGAAAATCTAAATATAGCTCCTTTAACTTACAAAATAATGTTATGTAATTAATAATCTTCCAAAATAACTCTAAAAATAACTGTTGTATCTGCTCAAATTTTAATATGCATATGTGTTGTAGGTCTGTTTTATTGATTGTTGTCTCCCCTCTTCCCACTTTCTATGCTCCCACTTTTCCACAGCTTTTACATGCCCATTTATTGAGTCTTTTTTTAAATCTGAGATGTGAATGACCAGTGCTATAACATGGCGGTTTCATGACACTTTAAGTTTAGGACACACCAAGTGCTGGCTATGAAACTAGCCTTAGCAAGACAAAACTGTTAACAATTTTCATTCACAGCACAATACACGTTAAACAAAATACATAATTTTAGATATGATGCATGTTTCTTTACTGATGGAAATTGTTAGTAGACAAATAACAAAAAGTAATGATATTGTAGAAGTGGAGGTGTGCCGATAATTGAAGAAACACAATTGTGGACATGAAAATCCGAGCTACTTGATAATCTGATAGTAAAGTTGGTAAATCAGAAAGGTCTTGACTTTGAGTATGCATAACAAGACAGCAGCCATGTCATGTTTGCTGATCAGGGAAATTAAAATTCCTGCTTCTAAATACCGAAGTGTTGTTCAACCTTTAAAAGGTTTTGTTAATCAGAGTGATATCTTATCTGATATTCCATCCACATCGTCTTCAGCTCCGCGGTTCAGAAACCTTCTGGCTGGTGCATTTAATTCAGAATACTGTGAGTTTCCAGAGTCATCGTTTGTTTAGTGTGGTGGAATGTGCTTTTTATGCCATTTCTTGCATAAATTACATTGCATTTGCTCGGCGCTTATATGTAAGGGTGAATTCAGATTGATTGGGACACTTCATCTCAATGCCAAAAAAGTGTTCCAATCACCATGATTTTTATTATCCCTAATTTTTTATTTTTTATTAACAAAAGTGGTCTTTTACTATATTTTAAATCATGAATACGTAGCATGCACCACCAAATATTCACACCCAACGATGCTTACATATATTCACACAAAATGCTTTTCTGTAACATTAGTATATTTCAGCATTAAGGACAGATAGTAGAGGTTGAGACCATGACTTGCTGATTTAGACAGTGTGATGGTTGATAGTTTGACCATGAGAAGCTGAGGTTATATATAATACATGTTTTAATTAATTTACTGAGATAACCTACTGAAGAGGTCATGTACAATTTTTTGTAGAAAAAAGAAAATCATTCAGTGTGTGTATATAGATTAAAGTCTCAAGGGGCAGAATTCTTTATCAAGGCCTGAAGAAATTAATAAAATCATTAGAGATGAACTTTGGTGTAGGCGGCAGGGAAAAACATCACATTTGAACAAAAAAAATCCAAATGTCACATACTATTTCCAACATGCACCGATTTTGAGGTTGCAGCATCTGAGGAGAAACTGCTTTATGTAATTACAGAGTTGCAAAATGAGAAATCACTTTTTATTGATCTTTTGAAATAACAAAATCTGAAGAAAACATGAACTCCTCCTCATTTGAAACCTGTATGTTTTATTCTGTGGAACAGAATCAGGTTCGAAAAAGCACAAGCATGAATTAAGTAAACCATGACAAACGTTGTCAATGGAACCCAGAAAAAATAAAATGGCAAAACACTGTTGTCATGCTCATATTCTGTGTCTGTTATTTCCCCGTTTGCCTACCTGTTTGTTTGTCCTTAGTTACTGATTGATTAGTTATTCTGTCCTGATTACTTCCATTTGTTTGCCTCGTGTATTTATATCCTGAGTTTCTGTGTGTTCCTTTGGACGCTGCACAGACGGAGAGCCCGAGCCTGAAGCGATGCAAGAGCCAGAGAACCTGACAGAGCCAACCATAGCCCCGGAGCCTGAGCCTCAAAATGCACCCGACCAGGTGCGAGCGTCAGTATCCCTGGTATCCTCGGGGGAGTTACCATGGAGTACGAGGGAAGGATAGGAGCCCCACCCACACTCCCGCCACAGAGAGTGAGTTGCTGCTGGACTCTGTGGATAGTTTTTTTTTTTTGTGTTTATAGAGGATGATTCCCTGCCCCCCCCCCCCCCGCTGATTACACCCAGAAATAGTTCTCCTGTCTCTGTTGATTTCGATCAAGCAATAGTTCTCCTGTGTCTCCTTTGGTTCCATCCAGCAATAGTTCCCCTGTTTCAATGTTGGTTCTGCCCAGCAATAGTTCTCCTGTGTCTCTGTTGATTTCGATCAAGCAATAGTTCTCCTGTGTCTCTGTTGGTTCCATCCAGCAATAGTTCTCCTGTGTCTCTGTTGGTTCCATCCTGCAATAGTTCCCCTGTTTCAATGTTGGTTCTGCCCAGCAATAGTTCTCCTGTGTCTCTGTTGGTGCCGTCCTGCAAAGGTTATCCTGTGTCTCTGTTGGTTCCGTCCAGCAATAGTTCTCCTGTGTCTCTGTTGGTTCCGCCCAGCAATAGTTCTCCTGTGTCTCTGTTGGTGCCGTCCTGCAAAGGTTCTCCTGTGTCTCTGTTGGTTCCGTCCAGCAATAGTTCTGTGTCTCTGTTGGTTCCATCCAGCAATAGTTCTCCTGTGTCTCTGTTGGTTCCGTCCAGCAATAGTTATCCTGTGTCTCTCTGTTGGTTCTGTCCAGCAATAGTTCCCCTGTGTCTCTGTTGGTTCCGCCCAGAAATAGTTCTCCTGTGTCTCTGTTGGTGCTGTCCTGCAAAGGTTCTCCTGTGTCTCTGTTGGTTCCGTCCAGCAATAGTTCCCCTGTGTCTCTGTTGGTTCTGTCCAGCAATAGTTCCCCTGTATCTCTGTTGGTTCCGTCCTGCAATAGTTCTCCTGTGTCTCTGTTGGTTCCGTCCAGCAATAGTTCTCCTGTGTCTCTGTTGGTTCTGCCCAGCAATAGTTCCCCTGTGTCTCTCTGTTGGTTCTGTCCAGCAATAGTTCCCCTGTGTCTCTGTTGGTTCCGCCCAGAAATAGTTCTCCTGTGTCTCTGTTGGTGCTGTCCTGCAAAGGTTCTCCTGTGTCTCTGTTGGTTCCGTCCAGCAATAGTTCTCCTGTGTCTCTGTTGGTTCCATCCAGCAATAGTTCTCCTGTGTCTCTGTTGGTTCCGCCCAGCAATAGTTCTCCTGTGTCTCTGTTGGTTCCGTCCAGCAATAGTTCTCCTGTGTCTCTGTTGGTTCCATCTAGCAATAGTTCTCCTGTGTCTCTGTTGGTTCCGCCCAGCAATAGTTGTCCTGTGTCTCTGTTGGTGCTGTCCTGCAAAGGTTCTCCCGTGTCTCTGTTGGTTCCATCCAGTAATAGTTCTCCTGTGTCTCTGTTGGTGCCGTCCTGCAAAGGTTCTCCTGTGTCTCTGTTGGTTCCGTCCAGCAATAGTTCCCCTGTATCTCTGTTGGTTCCGTCCTGCAATAGTTCCCCTGTATCTCTGTTGGTTCCGTCCTGCAATAGTTCTCCTGTGTCTCTGTTGGTTCCGCCCAGCAATAGTTCTCCTGTGTCTCTGTTGGTGCCGTCCTGCAAAGGTTCTCCTGTGTCTCTGTTGGTTCCGTCCAGCAATAGTTCTCCTGTGTCTCTGTTGGTTCCATCCAGCAATAGTTCTCCTGTGTCTCTGTTGGTTCCGCCCAGCAATAGTTCTCCTGTGTCTCTGTTGGTGCCATCCTGCAAAGGTTCTCCTGTGTCTCTGTTGGTTCCGTCCAGCAATAGTTCTCCTGTGTCTCTGTTGGTTCCGTCCAGCAATAGTTCTCCTGTGTCTCTGTTGGTTCCGTCCAGCAATAGTTCTCCTGTGTCTCTGTTGGTTCCGTCCAGCAATAGTTCTCCTGTGTCTCTGCTGGTTCCGTCCAGCAATAGTTCTCCTGTGTCTCTGTTGGTTCCGTCCAGCAATAGTTCTCCTGTGTCTCTGTTGGTTCCGTCCAGCAATAGTTCTCCTGTGTCTCTGTTGGTTCCGTCCTGCAATAGTTCTCCTGTGTCTCTGTTGGTTCCGTCCAGCAATAGTTCTCCTGTGTCTCTGCTGGTTCTGCCCAGCAATAGTTCCCCTGTGTCTCTGTTGGTTCTGTCCAGCAATAGTTCCCCTGTGTCTCTGTTGGTTCCGCCCAGCAATAGTTCTCCTGTGTCTCTGTTGGTTCCGTCCAGCAATAGTTCTCCTGTGTCTCTGTTGGTTCCGTCCAGCAATAGTTCTCCGTGTCTCTGTTGGTTCCGTCCAGCAATAGTTCTCCTGTGTCTCTGTTGGTTCCGTCCAGCAATAGTTCTCCTGTGTCTCTGTTGGTGCCATCCTGCAAAGGTTCTCCTGTGTCTCTGTTGGTTCCGTCCAGCAATAGTTCTCCTGTGTCTCTGTTGGTTCCATCCAGCAATAGTTCTCCTGTGTCTCTGTTGGTTCCGTCCAGCAATAGTTCTCCTGTGTCTCTGTTGGTGCCGTCCTGCAAAGGTTCTCCTGTGTCTCTGTTGGTTCCGTCCAGCAATAGTTCTCCTGTGTCTCTGTTGGTTCCGCCCAGCAATAGTTATCCTGTGTCTCTGTTGGTGCCGTCCTGCAAAGGTTCTCCTGTGTCTCTGTTGGTTCCGTCCAGCAATAGTTCCCCTGTGTCTCTGTTGGTTCCATCCAGCAATAGTTCTCCTGTGTCTCTGTTGGTTCCGCCCAGCAATATTTCTCCTGTGTCTCTGTTGGTGCCGTCCTGCAAAGGTTCTCCTGTGTCTCTGTAGATTCCGCCCAGCAATAGTTCTCCTGTGTCTCTGTTGGTTCCGCCCAGCAATATTTCTCCTGTGTCTCTGTTGGTGCCGTCCTGCAAAGGTTCTCCTGTGTCTCTGTTGGTTCCGTCCAGCAATAGTTCTCCTGTGTCTCTGTTGGTTCCATCCAGCAATAGTTCTCCTGTGTCTCTGTTGGTGCCGTCCTGCAAAGGTTCTCCTGTGTCTCTGTAGATTCCGCCCAGCAATAGTTCTCCTGTGTCTCTGTTGGTTCCGCCCAGCAATATTTCTCCTGTGTCTCTGTTGGTGCCGTCCTGCAAAGGTTCTCCTGTGTCTCTGTTGGTTCCGTCCAGCAATAGTTCTCCTGTGTCTCTGTTGGTTCCGTCCAGCAATAGTTCTCCTGTGTCTCTGTTGGTTCCGCCCAGCAATAGTTCTCCTGTGTCTCTGTTGGTGCCGTCCTGCAAAGGTTCTCCTGTGTCTCTGTTGGTTCCGTCCAGCAATAGTTCTCCTGTGTCTCTGTTGGTTCCGTCCAGCAATAGTTCTCCTGTGTCTCTGTTGGTTCCGCCCAGCAATAGTTCTCCTGTGTCTCTGTTGGTTCCGTCCAGCAATAGTTCTCCTGTGTCTCTGTTGGTTCCGTCCAGCAATAGTTCTCCTGTTGCACACACCTTTCCAGAGGGGGGCATTATGTCAATTGCCTGCCTGTTTGAGTTCTCATTGGTCTCCTTAGCTACTGATTGATTCGTTATTCTGTCCTGATTACTTCCCATTGTTTGCCTCGTGCATTTATACCCTTATGAGTTTCTTTCTGTTCCTTTGTCCATTCTGATTTATACAAGTCTGTGTTTTCTGATTCTCCCGAGTTTTTCTAAGTGTTATTTTATAAGACTGTTGTTAATGTATTGCAGTCGTCGTGCAAAGTTCCACACATTAAAATGTATGTATGAGCATTAATAAACTCACACACATCTCAAACAAGCACAAAGGACTTCTGAAAAAATGCTTTGTTTCTAAAAAATTAATTTGTCTGCCCTTTGAATTGTTGCATTAGTTTGATTCCCATATCAAACTCCTCTCTAATAAATCTTTGATAAAACCTTGATTTCTCCAAAGGTTTCTTTTTGTTTTGAGCAAAAATCATTAGCAGTGTTATTATTGCTCTCTGTGAGTAAAACAAACTAATGTAATGCATGAATGATACCTCAAATAAAGCAGCGCGTTTAGATGATGTAGACATCGGAAGATTATTATAGAGACAAATCTTTTACTCTAAAGAGCCGTGAAAGCTGGCAACTTGTTATGGTTGAATGGCCTCTATTTTTAAAATGTAGGGCTCTTGTTACATTACTATGATTGAATTTGTCAGGCTTTACAATTGAGTCATATTAAGTGTTTATTCAACTTCAAGTCTAACAACCTTGACCTTGAGTTTCCTTCTATTGCATTCCATCAAACCTTTAATATTACAGTTTCCCTCAGTCGCTTTGGTACATTTCTCAGATCAGAATTGAAATTCTCAAAACGACCCGTTCAATCTTCACATCATTGTGTCACTTGTGCACATCAAAAAAGCAGTTTCTCCTTTCTTTGAACAAGTTGCAAATGCTTTGGTACATCCATGCAAATGATTATGTACAATTCTCTGCTGTTTCCTACATTATCAGTCGCTTATGTCATGTTGATCAAAATGTATTATAAAGGGTCTCTGTTGAATAGTCTCACCCCCCACAACATTTAGGCATTAGTTCATAAGTCTTTACATGCAAAATGGTTGAACAAGTTGTCATAATATGTCAAGCATATTTCTATACATTTACATTAGACTTTTTTTCTAAAGATATTCGTTGTGATGTGTGTGAGAGTTTGTGGTGAGGTGTAGGAAGACTGCACTGTAATTCCTACAGCACTTCATGTACAGTTTTCCCTAAGGAGATTGTCCTGTGTTTATTTTTTCTTTGTGCTATGCAGTGCTGTTCCTTTCTTTATCGCAATGACATGGTCTGTCAACAAATTATAGTACAAACAGTGAAAGCGTAAATGTGAATCTTGTCCAGTCTCTCGCAATCAAACTCTCACATACACTAAGGTGTAACCTACAATTGTCATAAAAACTTTAGCCATAGTTTCCATCAGAACATCTCTCCAGAGTACACGTTATATTGACAACATGACTAAGCAATTTGACTGTGTTATCCGTACACAATGACACAAGGACTTGTCATTCTGATGGTACTGACATGTTCATTGACACAGATATTTACTTTTGAGAGATGAACTAAGGATGTTGGGCGAGAGACTGGCTTTTGCAGGTAATCCATGGTGTTTTGCTATTTGTACGAATTGTTTTGAGAAATGCACTTACTGTTTTGCAAATGTCAAGGATGATGCGAGAAATGTACCAAAGCGACTGAGAAAAACTGTAATTTGTGTCTTTTATAATATTTTTACACAATGTAAATCTCACCTCGAGTTTTCCACACATCTGTTCACAGCTCAGCTACCTATTGCTAGAGGCAGATTTTGAAGAACAGACTGGATGAGGAGCATCTAACAGAGTTTTCTGAAGAAAATGTGAGAACCTCTGCTGGTTCCGTCCATCACTCCTGTGCTTCCAGTATGCCTTCCCAGCCTCCCTCTCCCACCTCCTCTTCAGACCTCAACATGTTGAACTCAGTCTCTATGATCAGTTCCCGCCAGCCCTTTGCCTCTCTGCTACCTTGTCAGGCTCCGCCTGAATGTACGGATCCCCTGGCTTCGCCTTCAACGGCTGTTCCTGCCGTCGCAGGAACTTTCCGAAGAACATGTGAGACCCCGAAAATCTTTTATTTGATTACTCATACACACTTTAGCACAGTTTAACTAATAAAATGTTTGACTAAGTTACCCTGAGCACACACTTTAGAAAATGCCATGTGCAAATGGAAATTGTAAAGATGTTCTGTCCTCAAAACCTCTGCATAAAAATGATTTTCTTGTCATGATATATATTTTAAAATATACATTATGGCTGACATTAAAAAAATGTGTTTAGGTTTGCAGCATTTTTGGACAAAATAT
The DNA here is from genome assembly GCA_023566225.1 of Romanogobio albipinnatus. Classification (NCBI taxonomy): domain Eukaryota; kingdom Metazoa; phylum Chordata; class Actinopteri; order Cypriniformes; family Gobionidae; genus Romanogobio; species Romanogobio albipinnatus. Next base: position 47,271,007 of record CM042248.1, read on the forward strand.
GCAAAAGGATGTCCATATGAAATTGCAATTTGTACTTAATAGTCCCCCTTTCCTTACTTCTACTTTTCACCTTCAAAATATATTACTATACACCGATCAGGCATAACATTATGACCAGGTGAAGGACATAGCAAGTGAACATTTGTCCTCAATGTTGATGTGTTAGAAGCAGGAAAAATGGGCAAGCGTGAAGACTTTGTTTCACCACACACCACACACAATAACACTTTCAGTGAAAAAACAAAAACAAAAATTTAGGACAAAACTTTTAATGGAGCCACCAAACTAAAATATAACAAGGTGCAATGTTTTTTTTTGTTTACCTTTCAGAGAAATCACAGAACAAAAACGATAGTGGGAGTATAAAAATAAATATTTCTACTCCAGAAACAGTTCATCACATTGCTAATTTCTCATTATTTTGGAGTTGTTCTATTAGAAATAGCGTGTAGTATGTCATTTAGTGTAAGCATGAAGTGGTTTATTGATAAAAGTGGTCTTTTATCACTTTACTCTCAGTGCTTCTCTTTACAAACATATGTAACAAAGTTTTCACAACTGACAGATTGAGGATGAGAGAATATAAGATCGTTTAAAGTGGGTTGCGCTGGTGTATCTCACACTTCGTACTTTGAATAGGCCTAAATTAGCATTTGTTTCTTCAAAGAAATCCGTTTCTGAGGTCTGAGTGTCGACAGTTTTCAGAGCTAAAGAAGATTCAAAGGACTTAAAGCTCTTCTTTCCTCTTGATGATCAGCTTCCGAACCATATCCGCTATCTGTGGGCGGATTTCTTTGACGGAGACATCAGGACCCCACGCATCAACAACTTTGCCATCTGTATCGATGAGATACTTCCAGAAATTCCAGGTCGGCTCTTTCCTAGACGCCTCTGAAATTCGAAGAGAGAGTGATGGTTGTTTAAATGAGAGCACAGCATGTCAAATCAAATGTCAAATGACAAGCTGTTACATTGCATGAAAATGAAATGCTTCCTCAAGCACTTTGTTTATGTTAGCCCACAAAGGCCTCATGAGGCATTGCACATGAACAGTTTGAGTGGAAACACTTGATTTTGTATTTTGTATCTAATGCAATGACTGATGTTTTGAAGTGTGATTTAAGTGTCTAAGTACTTTTTGATCCCTCTGTAACCTGTTCCACTCACCCACGAGGTATTTGTAAGCATTATTTGCCCCTATTCCAACCACAGCGATCTTGCTGAAGATGGGGAAAGAAACCCCGTAGACCCGCCGCACAAAGCTGTCGATCTCTTTATCGCTGCCCGGCTCCTGCTGGCCAAATTGGTTGCAGGGAAATGCCAGCACGTTGAAATGAAACGGCCCAAAATCTTTTTGCAACTGCTGGAGGTCTTTGTAGTGCTCGTCGGTGTGACCACATTCACTGGCCACATTCACTACCAGTGAAACCTACAAACACAGCACAGGAAAATCAGACAAGAACAACAGATATGATATATGTCTACTGCGTTCAGGGTTAGATGGAGAGATAGACACACAGACAGACAGACAGACAGATAGACAGATAGATAGACGGATAGATAGATAGATAGATAGACCGATAATTGGATAGACAGAAAAAACAGATAGATAGATAGATAGATAGATAGATAGATAGATAGATAGATAGATAGATAGATAGATAGATAGATAGATAGATAGATAGATAGATAGATAGATAGATAGATAGATAGATAGATAGATAGATAGATAGATAGATAGATAGATAGACGGATAGATAGACGGATAGATAGATAGATAGATAGACCGATAATTGGATAGACATAAAAAACAGATAGATAGATAGATAGATAGATAGATAGATAGATAGATAGATAGATAGATAGATAGATAGATAGATAGATAGATAGATAGATAGATAGATAGATAGATAGATAGATAGATAGATAGATAGACAGACAGATAGATAGACAGAGATAGATAGATAGATAGATAGATAGATAGATAGATAGATAGATAGATAGATAGATAGATAGATAGATAGATAGATAGATAGATAGATAGATAGATAGATAGATAGATAGATAGATAGATAGATAGATAGATAGATAGACAGACAGTCGGATAGACAGATAGATAGATAGACAGACAGATAGATAGACAGAGACAGATAGATAGATAGATAGATAGATAGATAGATAGATAGATAGACAGACAGACAGACAGACAGACAGACAGACAGACAGACAGACAGACAGAGATAGATAGATAGATAGATAGATAGATAGATAGATAGATAGATAGATAGATAGATAGATAGATAGATAGATAGATAGATAGATAGATAGATAGATAGATAGATAGATAGATAGATAGATAGAGTTGGATAGACAGATAGATAGACAGAGACAGATAGATAGATAGATAGATAGATAGATAGATAGATAGATAGATAGATAGATAGATAGATAGATAGATAGATAGATAGATAGATAGATAGATAGATAGATAGATAGATAGATAGATAGATAGATAGATAGATAGATAGATAGATAGACAGAAAGACAGACAGAAAGACAGACAGACAGAGATAGATAGATAGATAGATAGATAGATAGATAGATAGATAGATAGACAGACAGACAGACAGACAGACAGACAGACAGACAGACAGACAGACAGAGATAGGAGATGCTCCAGAGCATCTATGTGAGGAGCATCTAACAGAGTTTTCTGAAGAAAATGTGAGAACCTCTGCTGGTTCCGTCCATCACTCCTGTGCTTCCAGTATGCCTTCCCAGCCTCCCTCTCCCACCTCCTCTTCAGACCTCAACATGTTGACCTCAGTCTCTATGATCAGTTCCCGCCAGCCCTTTGCCTCTCTGCTACCTTGTCAGGCTCCGCCTGAATGTACGGATCCCCTGGCTTCGCCTTCAACGGCTGTTCCTGCCGTCGCAGGAACTTTCCGAAGAACATGTGAGACCCCGAAAATCTTTTATTTGATTACTCATACACACACTTTAGCACAGTTTAACTAATAAAATGTTTGACTAAGTTACCCTGAGCACACACTTTAGAAAATGCCATGTGCAAATGGAAATTGTAAAGATGTTCTGTCCTCAAAACCTCTGCATAAAAATGATTTTCTTGTCATGATATATATTTTAAAATATACATTATGGCTGACATTAAAAAAATGTGTTTAGGTTTGCAGCATTTTTGGACAAAATATGCAAAAGGATGTCCATATGAAATTGCAATTTGTACTTAATAGTCCCCCTTTCCTTACTTCTACTTTTCACCTTCAAAATATATTACTATACACCGATCAGGCATAACATTATGACCAGGTGAAGGACATAGCAAGTGAACATTTGTCCTCAATGTTGATGTGTTAGAAGCAGGAAAAATGGGCAAGCGTGAAGACTTTGTTTCACCACACACCACACACAATGGCCCGGTTTCACAGACAGGGCTTAGACTAAGCCAGGATTAGGCCTTAGTTCAATTAGGACATATAAGTGACTTTTATAAACGTGCCCAAGAAAAAAACATTACTGGTGTGCATCTTGAGACAAAACAATGCCACTGACATATTTTAAGATTTGTCAGTGCAAGATTCTTTCAGTTAAAACAGCACAAACATGCATTTTAGTCTAGGACTAGCTTAAGGGTTGTCTGTGAAACCGGGGGAATAAGACTTTCAGTGAAAAAACAAAAACAAAAATTTAGGACAAAACTTTTAATGGAGCCACCAAACTAAAATATAACAAGGTGCAATGTTTTTTTTTTTTACCTTTCAGAGAAATCACAGAACAAAAACGATAGTGGGAGTATAAAAATAAATATTTCTACTCCAGAAACAGTTCATCACATTGCTAATTTCTCATTATTTTGGAGTTGTTCTATTAGAAAT
>CM042248.1:47279902-47314902 GCA_023566225.1 Romanogobio albipinnatus
ATGTCCTCTGTAGTTGACACCAGGACTGAGTTGTTAAAAAAATTAAATGACATGAAATTGCATGTATAGGCAAAAACAATGGGATTTATTTTTAATTCACCAATCAATTTTTAGGTTTCAGGGGTTTTTTTAAAAAAAACTTTATTTAAAGATGATTCTGAACTATGTTATGAAAGATATAATGAAATGCATTCATATACCATTTTACTTTATGAAATATGTGGGTACAATGACAATACTTGGATTTTCCCTTTCAATACAATGTATCTATTCACTGCATCTCATTTGCATATTAATGTGTTCTTGGTGCAACATGTAATGAAACAAGAAGTGTAATAATGGGAGGAAAAATTGGCAACATTTTCATAATAATATCTAATATTTCATAGGAATATTGATATGTAATTTCTTTCCCTGTTCACTTGTTATGTCTCCAAAATGCCTGATAAACATGATTTAAATCCTGTCGTCCACTACAGTGGTCATTTATGAAATCAATGCCCTGTTTTTGTAACAGAAAGTCATATTTTGATTAGAAACCCCATAACATTTTCCTGAGATGTTGATTTATAACAAACAATTTGAAAATGAATCAGATTTAAATTATAATAAAAAAATATGATCATATTTCCATAAGAGTGCTAAACATTAATGTCAGCCGTTTTTAAAGAGCAAGCAGAAGAAGTTGTCCTGGTGAAACCTCCAAACATTTGGCATCCCTGCAAAGCCCCGGATGTGCTCTTTAAAGGACATCCAGACTGGGACATGTGACATGTATGATGTCAGAGAAATTCACTAAAATATAATGTCCCCTACAGTGGACAAAAGTCTATTCTTGGGTCCCAGGAGGATATGTTATTCTAGAAATGCATAGGCTATAGTTAATTTAGCTAATATGTTATGTTACTTAATATGTAGTTTTTATTAGGCAAGGCAAGGCTAGTTTATTTGTATAGCACATTTCATACACAGTGGCAATTCAAAGTGCTTTACACAGAAAAGAAGTTAACATATTTGTAAGTGAATAAAATAAATATATATATAGAGTATAACTGTTGTAATAGGAATTAAAATAAATAAAAAAATAAAGAACAAAATAAAATAAATAAAAAGTATAATTAAAGCTACACTGTGTAACTTTTTTTGTTTATTCTTAGCTAAAAACACTTAGTTCTTTCAAAAATATATGTGCTCATTAATGTATATTTACTTCTTTCAAGTAATAAAGTATTCTCGTAAGTTTGTAATATGCCATTGAAAATACATACGGGTAAGGGGTTTGAACGGGGGTCGCCATGTTGCCCCTCCATCTTGAAAGTACATTAGCCAAAGAGGGACATACCCGTAAATTCAAGCTTCGCCTTTCGTGTTTTAACACTCTGTAACGAGTAGGAAAATAGTGTGGCCCCTTTAAGAGCGTTCGCCCCGGTTGGAGCGCCTGCGTTCTGTCTGTGTGTGTGTGCGTGTGTGTGTGTGCGTGTGTGTGTGAGCACTGCGCCTCGTTACAACTCGATGGCGAATGTGAAGAGGGAGATTGCTGGATCGAACTGGAAGCCATGTTAATCTTGGACTAAATCGGCCACCGTAGGAGTTAAAACGAAATCGGAATTGTGAGGAACAGAAACTAATATTTACTGGATGGTCATATACCCTTTCACCGCTAGATGGGGGAAAATATCACACAGTGTAGCTTTAAAACTAAAAATAAAACAGGGTTAAATTGAAACACATAATTAAAGTGCAAGCAGTTCGGACAGAGCACAGAGCTCATTCAGTAAATGCACAGATGTGTTTTGAGTCTGGATTTGAAAGTGCTACTGTTGGAGCACATCTGATCTGTTCAGGAAGCTGGTTCCAGCTGCGGCTGGCATAATAGCTAAAAGCAGACTCTCCTTGCTTTGAGTGAACCCTTGGTATTTCTAATTGACTTGATCCTGATGATCTGAGTGATCTGTTGGGTTTGTATTTAATCAGCATATCTGCAATGTATTGAGGTCCTAGGTCATTGAGTGACTTATATACAAGTAATAGTACTTTAAAATCGATCCTAAATGTAACTGGAAGCCAGTGTAAAGACCTGAGGACTGGTGTGATATGGTCATATTCTCTGGTTCTGCTCAGCGTTCTGTATGAGCTGCAGCTGTTTAATGGTCTTTTTGGGAAGGCCAGTGAGAAGACCATTACAATAGTCCACCCTACTGGTGATAAAAGCATGAACGAGTTTCTCTAAGTCTTGCCTGGAAACAAAGCATCTAATTCTTGCAATATTTTTTAGATGGTAGTAAGCTGATTTAGTTATTGCTTTGACATGACGACTGAAACTCAGGTCTGACTCCAAAATCACACCAAGATTCCTGACTTGATTTTTTGTTATTAGACCTTTAACCTCAAGATATGCGTTCACCTTGAGAATTTCATCTTTGTTTCCAAATGTAGTGATTTCAGTTTTGTCTTTGTTTAACTGAAGAAAGTTTTGGCACATCCAACTGTTAACTTCATCAATGCATTTACATAGAGAGTCAATGGGGCTGTAGTCATTAGGTGATAGGGCTAAGTAGATCTGGGTGTCGTCAGCATAGCTGTGGTAAGCCATTTTGTTATTTTTCATTATTTGGCTGAGTGGCAGCATTGAATAGGAGTGGTGCAAGAATTGACCCTTGTGGGACTCCGCATGTCATGGATGTCCACTCAGACTTATGGTCACCTATACTCACATAATAACCTCTCCCTTCTAAGTATGATCTGAACCATTTGAGGACCATTCCGGCAGGCCAAGTGGACTGCAGCCCGGGTAGTCGTGTAGGCAAAAAATCCTGGGAGGAGGCCTGGGAGGAGTTCAGTGAGGCCATGGAGAAAGACTATCGGTAGAGAAGAGATTCTGGCAAACCGTTCGACGCCTCAGGAGGGGGAAGCAGTGCCCTACCAATTCTGTTTACAGTGGAGATAGGCGGCTGTTGACCTCAAATGGTGATATCGTCAGGTGGTGGAAGGAATACTTTGAGGATCTCCTCAATCCCACCGACATGTCTTCCACTGAGGAAGCAGTGGCTGAGGGCTCGGAGGTGGACTCGTCCATCACCCGGGGCTGAAGTCATCGAGGTAGTAAAAAAGCTCCTCGTGGCAAGGCACCGGGGGTGGATGAGATCCACCCTGAGTACCTCAAGTCTCTGGATGTTGTGGGGCTGTCTTGGCTGACACGCCTCTGCAACATCGCATGGCGGTTGGGGACAGTGCCTCTGGACTGGCAGACCGGGGTGGTGGTCCCTCTTTTCAAGAAAGGGGACTGGAGAGTGTGTTCCAACTATGGGGGATCACACTTCTCAGCCTCCCCGGGAAAGTCTATGCCAGGGTACTGGAGAAGAGAATTCGTCAGATAGTGGAACCTCAGATTCAGGAGGAACAGTGTGGTTTTCTTCCCGGTCGTGGAACACTGGACCAGCTCTATACCCTTCCCAGGGTGCTGGAGGGTTCATGGGAGTTTGCCCAACCAGTCCACATGTGTTTTGTGGATTTGGAGAAGGCATTCAACTGTGTTCCTCGTGGCATCCTGTGGAGGGTGCTCTGGGAGTATGGGGTCCGGGGCCCGGGGCCCTCTGCTTTGGGCTGTTCAGTCCCTGTACGACCGGAGCAAGAGCTTGGTTCACATTGCCGGCAGTAAGTCAGATCTGTTCCCGGTGCATGTTGGACTCCGGCAGGGCTGCCCTTTGTCACCGGTTCTGTTCATAATTTTTATGGACAGAATTTCTAGGCGCAGCCAAGGGCCGGAGAGTGTCCGGTTTGGGGACCATACGATTTTGTCGCTGCTTTTTGCGGATGATGTTGTCGTGTTGGCCTCCTCAGACCAGGACTTTCAGTGTGCACTGGGGCGGTTTCCAGCCAAGTGTGAAGTGGCTGGGATGAGAATCAGCACCTCCAAGTCCGAGGCCATGGTTCTCAGTCGGAAAAGGGTGGATTGCCCACTTAAGGTTGGTGGAGAGTTCCTGCCTTAAGTGGAGGAGTTCAGGTATCTTGGGGTCTTGTTCACGAGTGAGGGAATGATAGAACGGGAGATTGACAGACGGATCGGTGCAGCTTCTGCAGTAATGCGGTCGATGTTCTGGTCTGCCGTGGTGAAGAAGGAGCTGAGCTGTAATGCAAAGCTCTCGATTTACCGGTGGATCTACGTTCCTACTCTCACCTATGGTCATGAGCTGTGGGTCAGGACCGAAAGGACAAGATCCCGGATACAGGCGGCCGAAATTAGCTTTCTACGTAGGGTGGCTGGGCGCTCCCTTAGAGATAAGGTTAGAAGCTCGGTCACTCGGGAGGAGCTCAGAGTAGAGCCGTTGCTCCTCCACAACGAGAGGAGCCAGCTGAGGTGGCTCGGGCATCTATTTCGGATGCCTCCTGGACGCCTTCCTAGGGAGTGAGCAAGCCAAGCCAGAGGCAACAGTGGCAAGGAAACCAAAATCCCATTAGGTGACCTAATGGAGAAAAATAAACCTTGGGAGAAACCAGGCTCAGTCGGGGTGCCAGTTCTCCTCTGGCCAATTAAGTACATTAAGTTTGTGTAATTTTTCCTCAGTGACACTACAATGCTCTGTCTGATGTGATACTGCAGTAGACGCTGCACGGTTAAAATTTTCATCTTAATATTATCAATCTTATATGTGAAGAAGTTCATAAAGTCATTACTGCTGTGCTGTTTACAATCATCAGAAGTTGAAGCTTTATTTTTGGTTAATTTAGCCACTGTATCGAATAAATACCTTGGGTTGTGTGTGTTTTCTTCCAAGAGAATTGAGAAATAAGCAGATTTAGCAGTTTTTACGGCCTTTCTGTATGTGATCATGTGCTCTTTCCACGAATTACGAAAGACCTCTAGTTTTGTTTTCTTCCAGCTGCGCTCCATTTTTCTGGCTGCTGTTTTAAGGGCCCGGGTGTGCTCGTTGTACCACGGCATTGGACTATTTTCTTTAATCTTCTTTAAGCGCAGTGGAGCAACTGTGTCTAAAGTACTGGAAAAGAGAGAGTCAATAGTTTCTGTTGCAACATCAAGTTTTTCTATGCTATCTGGGATGCTGAGGAGATGATACTGATGAGGAAGAGTATTTAAAAAGCAATGTTTAGTAGCGGCAGTGATTGTCCTGCCATTTTTGAAACGAGGGGGCGGCTTTGCAACCTTAGCTAAATTAAGCATACATGATACTAGGTAATGATCTGAGATGTCATCGATCTGCTTCTGAATTTCAACGGTATCAACATTTATTCCATGTGACAATATTAGGTCTAAAGTATGATTATGGCGATGAGTGGGTCCTGACACGTGTTGCCTAACTACAATAGAGTTTAGTATGTCTTTTAATGTTTAGTATGTCTTGAACTACTGATGTCACAGCTAAACTCCTAACCTCAGGATCAAAGCCTGAGTTGACATAGGGTGCATCTCAATCAGCTCCCTAGTTCAGTAGTCAGGGCACTGATCAAGGAGCCCATTGACTTATGTCCTGATCAGTGCCCTGACTACTGAACTAGGGAGCTGATTGAGACGCACCCAGAGAAAGCTGATGATCAACATCATGGGACCAACAAAGCCTGAATTGATTGGTTTGGTTTTGTCAACTCAAAACTAATCCTGTAACCCTGAGTTTGTTAAACTACCATCATGGTACAGGCCCCAGGTTCATGGGCGTCGGAAGCAAAAAAAATGTGGGTGGGTCCTTGCTAAACGTATAGTTCGGAAAGACAAAATTACGGAAATCGCCGTATCATTGAAAGCGGCAGTAGTGAAGGGGTAAGATGCACGGCGTCTAGTTTTGACACAAATTGACCTGCGGTTCGAGTCCGCCTTTCGCCGAACTCAATCTTCTCCCTTTTCCCATCACATTTCAGATCGGAAAGGCATTTATTTTCAATAAAAATGAAGAAAATGTTAGAAAAGTGGAAATAAAGCGTCTAACATGTGTTTAATAATAAGTGTTTATCGATTAGGGGTAGGTAAACACACATGTGCTGAATGTTAGAGTCTATCCACTATGGTTTCATCCTCACTCCCTCCACCTTCTGAGTTCTCAGCTCTGGACACTAACAGTGCTACTGACACTCTTTGCTCCACTCTAACATCTTGCTTAGACAACTTCTGTCCCGTTTCATCCAGGCCAGCCCGCACCACCCCCTCTGCCCCCTGGCTGTCTGATGTTCTTCGCGAACATCGCTCTGGTCTCAGGGCGGCAGAGAGGAAGTGGCGCAAAACTCAAAACACTACTGACCTGACCCTGTATCAGTCTCTCCTCACTTCTTTCTCTACTAACGTCTCCACTGCTAAAACTACATACTACAACAACAGAATCAACAACTGCCCTGACTCTCGTGCACTTTTCAGAACATTCTCCTCGCTCCTTTGTCCCCCTCCCCCCCCTCCTTCATCAACTCTTACAGCTGATGACTTTGCATCATTCTTTACAAACAAAACATCCTCCATCAGCAGCCAATTCTCCACACCGCAAACCGACACGCACATCTCAAAAACTATCACACATACGCTTCCCTCCTTCTCTCTGCTCTCCGAAATAGATGTCTCCAAACTCATCCTTTCCAATCATCCCACTACCTGTCCGCTTGATCCTATCCCCACTCACCTCCTTCAGGCCATTTCTTCTTCTGTTACTCCTGCACTCACTCACATTGTTAACACCTCTCTTCACACCGGGACCTTCCCCACAGCATTTAAGCAGGCTCGGGTAACCCCACTGCTTAAGAAACCCTCTCTTAACCCAGCACTTTTAGAAAACTACAGACCGGTATCCCTTCTGCCTTTCATTGCAAAGACACTTGAGCGAGTTGTGTTTAACCAGCTCTCCACGTTTCTTGAACAGAACAACCTCCTGGACAGCAATCAATCCGGCTTCAAAAGCGGCCACTCAACGGAGACTGCCCTACTCTCGGTTACGGAGGCACTGAGACAGGCAAGAGCGGCATCCAAATCCACAGTACTTATCTTACTGGATTTGTCTGCTGCTTTTGACACAGTTAACCACCAGATCCTCCTGTCAACTCTCATGAAGATGGGCATCTCAGGAACTGCTCTCCAGTGGCTAAAGTCTTACCTCTCAGGTAGGTCCTTCACGGTGTCATGGAGAGGCGAAGTGTCTAAGTCACATCATCTAGCCACTGGAGTTCCACAGGGCTCAGTGCTTGGACCACTTCTCTTCTCCATCTACATGTCATCACTGGGATCTGTCATTCAGAAACATGGCGTTTCCTATCACTGCTATGCCGACGACACTCAACTCTACTTCTCATTTCAACCAGATGATCCCACGGTTGGTGTTCGTATCGCCGCCTGCCTAACAGACATTTCTGCCTGGATGAAGGAGCATCACCTGCAACTCAACCTTGCAAAGACAGAACTGCTTGTGGTCTCAGCCAACCCAGCACTTCATCACAATCTCTCCATTCAGCTAGGATCATCAACCATAACTCCGTCCAGGACAGCCAGGAATCTTGGAGTTGTGATTGATGATCAGCTAAAATTCACTGACCACATTACTGCAACAACCCGGTCCTGCAGATTTGCGTTATACAACATTAGGAAGATTAGACCCTTCCTATCAGAGCATGCCACACAACTCCTGGTCCAAGCTCTTGTTCTCTCCAGACTGGACTACTGTAATGCTCTTCTAGCGGGCCTTCCGGCATGTACTGTCAAACCCTTGCAACTGATCCAGAATGCAGCGGCAAGGGTGGTCTTTAACGAGCCGAAGAGAGCACACGTCACGCCTCTCTTCATCAGTCTCCACTGGCTCCCAATAGCAGCTCGCATCAAATTCAAGACACTGGTGCTCGCCTTCAAAACAACCACTGGCTCTGCACCAAGATACCTAAACTCGCTTGTTCAGACTTACACACCCTCCAGGAGCTTACGTTCTGCCAGTGAACGACGCCTTGTAGTGCCATCCCAAAGAGGCATGAAATCACTCTCACGGACCTTTTCCTGGACCGCACCCACCCTGTGGAATGACCTGCCCATCTCAATTCGAGCAGCCGAGTCTGTAGCCATTTTCAAAAAACGGCTAAAGACACATCTCTTCCAGCGGTACCTTACCAATCAAGATTAGCACTTAACATTCTATTCATTTTCTGTCTGTCTGTCTGTCTATTTAAAAAAAAAAAAAAAAAAAAACCTTCTGTCCTATGTGTTCTTTGCTAGATTAACTGAGACTTGTTACAGCACTTACATACTGTTACATACTGTTGCCCTTGACTGTTCTAGCTGCTTCTATTGCTCTCATTTGTAAGTCGCTTTGGATAAAAGCGTCTGCTAAATGACTAAATGTAATGTAATGTAATGATAAAAGTGAGTGGGTCCAATATCATTGATTGTAAAAAGTGGGTGGGTCTTGTCCCATACAATGGTTCCGAAGCCCATGCCCGGGTTCATATGGTTTGAACCGTATGTTCGAACATAGGCCTACTAACATTTTTCAGAATCAACGATAGATGTATTATACAATGCAGTATTTATTATAGTATATATGTATATGCTTTTTAACACACAAGTCATCTCAATAGCAAAAAGTGTCCCAATAACAATAGCAAAAAATGTAAATATAGGCTGTATTACTATAAAACTATGTATTTGAATATTTAAATATTTGAACTATAAGCTACAAAAATAAGTTAATAAGTGTAGCTATATGATAATAATTATTATTCCACTTTTTTCTCTTTTTTTACATTTTCATCTGACTTCCCTGCTGAAAAAAAACAGCTTAAACCAGCCTAAGGTGGTCAGGCTGGTTTTGGCTGGTCTCCCAGCCTGGTCATAGCTGGTTTATCAGACTGATTTTAGAGGGGTTTTGATTTTTTTTTTTTAGCTGGTCAGGCTGGTCTTAGCTGGTCAAACTGGTCTTAGCTGGTTTTAGCTGGTCAAACTGGTCTTAGCTGGATATTGTTGGTCTTAGCTGGTCAAACTGGTCTTAGCTGGATATTGTTGGTCTTAGCTGGTCAGGCTGGTCTTAGCTGGTAATTGTTGGTCTTTGATGGTTTTAGCTGGTCTTCGCTGATTTTAGCTGGTCTTAGCTGGTCAGGCTGGCTGACTGTCCCTATTTCTTCTGCCACTGGGTGTTTAGACAAATAATTTATATCTGTATATGGACCATGTAATCTGATTAATTTGTAATTAGGTAAAATGTTCATCAGCTAAGTTAGGCTGGGAGACCAGCTAAAACCAGCTAAACCAGGCTGGAAGACCAGCTTGACCAGATAAGCCAGGGTGGGAGACCAGCTAAAAGCAGCTGGCCACCAACTTGTCCAGACTGGAAGACCAACTTAACCAGCTAAGTCAGGCTGGGAGACAATCTAAAACCAGCTTGACCAGCTAAATCAGGCTGGGAGACCATCTAAAACCAGCTAAATCAGGCTGGGAGACCATCTAAAACCAACTTAACCAGCTAAGTCAGGCTGGGAGACCATCTAAAACCAGCTTGACCAGCTAAATCAGGCTGGGAGACCATCTAAAACCAGCTTAACCAGCTAAATCAGGCTGGGAGACCATCTAAAACCAACTTAACCAGCTAAGTCAGGCTGGGAGACCATCTAAAACCAGCTAAATCAAGCTAGGAGACCATCTAAAACCAGCTTGAACAGCTAAATCAGGCTGGGAGACCATCTAAAACCAACTTAACCAGCTAAGTCAGGCTGGGAGACCATCTAAAACCAGCTTGACCAGCTAAATCAGGCTGGGAGACCATCTAAAACCAGCTTGAACAGCTAAATCAGGCTGGGAGACCATCTAAAACCAACTTAACCAGCTAAGTCAGGCTGGGAGACCATCTAAAACCAACTTAACCAGCTAAGTCAGGCTGGGAGACCATCTAAAACCAGCTTGACCAGCTAAATCAGGCTGGGAGACCATCTAAAACCAGCTTAACCAGCTAAATCAGGCTGGGAGACCATCTAAAACCAGCTTGACCAGCTAAATCAGGCTGGGAGACCATCTAAAACCAGCTAAATCAGGCTGGGAGACCAGTTTAGCCAGGCTGCTAAAACCAGCTACTTCCATCTTAAACCAGCTAAGACCAGCCAACCAGCTTAGGCTGGTTTTAGCTGGATTTTTCAGCAGGGATATTAAAATTTTAATATGCAAATGAACATGAGCAACACCAAAAGAAAGGTTATAATTATGTTGTTTGGACCTCAGAGGGCCGCCTGTCGGCGTCGCGTCGTCCACTGTAGTTTCGGTTTCTCCGCCTGCCGCACTGACGCGGCCCACAATGCAACGCGCGAGCAGAGTTAACATGGCGCGTGCGCTCACCGTCTCGAGCAGGGCCGAAAACAACAACAACATCAGCGCCGGGATACATGGCGTTTAACGCGACGCCGAACCGCCACCGCTCCTCATGATCGCTCTCAGCATGTTCTGCTGATCTACCGAGCCTTTGTGAATCGAGGTAAGGCAGAAAAGTAAACACACAAGTGAGGAAGAGCTGCCGCGAGGCGTTTGCAGCGCGCGAGCTAAGTCTAAATACCTTGGCAGAAGTTTAGGGAATTACTATAAAATGAGTCAACGATACACAACTCTAAGTGTATGTTTCTTACATGTAAACATGTTCTACATGTCAGTGTGCGGGTAATGGTGCAGTGCTGGTGTTTGCAAGGTTACAAGCAGTGTTGTGATAGGAAATCAGAGTCGAGCAATAACATTTAGGACACAATATCAGGGCAGGTGCGTCTAAAACGCCTCATAACTAATGTTATGACTCTAATGTAGTTCCTGGACGACTGTAGTTGTGTTTGTTCAGGCCTACAGGTCATTAAACTTGTGGAGGACCAGGTGAAGGATTGAGTATTTGTGCACCAACACTATTATTATTATTATTATTATTATTATTATTATTAAATGCACTGTCTAATGCTTCTAGTATGTAGTATAACATCTAAATTATACAAAATATAGCTATTGGGCAAACTCTAGGTGTATTTGCTCATATGAATGTTTGAAACCTTAATTATTAAAAAGGAAATATGCTGAAATAAAGCGTACTAACATGCCACTCACACTATTTCTGCAGTGAATAGTGTGTATATAGTAAAATATATGTATATATATATATACACAAGGCTCTACCTTGCGTTTCCATTCTGATGAACTGAAAGTAAAATCAGCTGTGATTATGGTCTGTCTTGCTTGAATATTTAACGGCGAGTGCTTGGGTTCGATTCTCAGGAAGTGCATGAACTGATAAAATACTGAAGTAAATATTAAAGCATGGATATATGTGATACTGTGCGGTGCTAAAGTAACTAGTTTAGTGCATTATTGTTCTGTTGTAACTAGGGGTGTAACGGTACTCAAAACTGACGGTTCGGTACGTACCTCGGTTTTGAAGTCCCGGTTCGGTATGGATTCGGTACAGCAGTTTTACAAAATTGCTTTTTATTAATTTTTATTCAACAGTGGTTTAATGAAAAAAAATTGTGTCTGTCCTTAAATGAATTAAATTATAACTAAAAGTTTCTTAAAGATAATGCTGTAAACTATATAGGGAGCCCTTACTTACATATAGCTATTAAAGATTAACAACAGAGCCCAAACTATTAGCCTAAATTCAGTTGCTATTTATTTTTAGATATAATAATCAACACTCATAAGCTTCACATAAGGCAGTTTTTGCATTAACTTCTAAATCTAATTATTTGTATTCGTCGTTGAAATATAATCATTTAGTGGCTGTAATTTTCATGACAGGTTTAAATATACATACATTAAATAAACAAGACATCACGAACAGGCTTAGTAGTATATAATGAATATATATAGGCTAATATAATGAATATAACGGCTAATATAATGAATATATATAGGCTAATATAATGAATATAACGGCTAATATAATGAATATATATAGGCTAATATAATGAATATATATAGGCTAATATAATGAATATATATAGGCTAATATAATGAATATATATAGGCTAATATAATGAATATATATAGGCTAATATAATGAATATATATAGGCTAATATAATGAATATATATAGGCTAATATAATGAATATATAACGGCTAATATAATGAATATAACGGCTAATATAATGAATATATATAGGCTAATATAATGAATATATATAGGCTAATATAATGAATATATATAGGCTAATATAATGAATATATAACGGCTAATATAGTGAATATAACGGCTAATATAATGAATATAACGGCTAATATAATGAATATAACGGCTAATATAATGAATATATAACGGCTAATATAATGAATATAACGGCTAATATAATGAATATAACGGCTAATATAGTGAATATAACGGCTAATATAATGAATATATAACGGCTAATATAATGAATATAACGGCTAATATAATGAATATAACGGCTAATATAG
This sequence comes from Romanogobio albipinnatus, assembly GCA_023566225.1. Classification (NCBI taxonomy): domain Eukaryota; kingdom Metazoa; phylum Chordata; class Actinopteri; order Cypriniformes; family Gobionidae; genus Romanogobio; species Romanogobio albipinnatus. The sequence continues at coordinate 47,292,289 of CM042248.1, forward strand.
TGAATATAACGGCTAATATAATGCATGTATTCAGTGAAAGAGTTGATTTCTCTAGTGAGCTACAGCTGTGGACACTGAATGACTTCTGAGTAAACGTGATTCTGCGTGACATTGTTTACAAGCTGTTTTATTGTCTTTCCGCGGTTGAAACACAGATGGAGCGATTACACAACATATGATACATTTCAGTTGTAACGTATCCTCAACATACCTTAAGATGTATTAATTTATGTTTATTCTTTAGGAAGAGATGATCGCATTGACTCGCGCGCTGCCGCTTTAAGTTGAACTGATACGCGTCAATCAGTCACGTCACATTAAAGAGCGTTAAAACGGCATTTATCGTTTGAATTTCGTGATAAAATGGACTGAATACTTAATATGTTCGTGTGGGAACTCGGATTGAAGTGTGTTCCGCGCTTACAACAAGCCGACTGTTAACTGTTAAAGATTACATTCATAACCGTTCGGTACACGCGTGCACCGTACCGGAAGCCCTGTACACTCTAAAAAAAAAAGGTTCTATATGGCACCAAAAATGGTTCTTCGTCGTAATCATAGGGGAACCACTTTTGGTGCTATATAGCACCATATCGTAACATGTTCTGCATATGGTAGCGGTGCTATATAGTACCTTAGTTAGTGGTGCTATATAGCACCTTAGTCAAAGAACTGGTGAAGAACCACTGAAGCACCAAAATTGGTGCTATATAGCACTTAAAAAGGTTCCCCTATGATTACGAGCCAAAAAACATTTTTGGTGCCATATAGAACCTTTTTTTTTTTTTTTTTTTGAGTGTACCGAAACGGTTCAATACCAATACGTGTACCGTTACACCCCTAGTTGTAACTAGGGCTGGGTATCGATTCAGATGTTCCAGATCGATTCGATTTCGATTCACAAGCTCTCAAATCGATTCGATTTCGATTCTCGATTCGATTTTCGATTCTCGGTTCGATTTTCTTTATTCGTTTCTCGATTCAACTCAATGAATATAGATTTAATACATATACTATATTTATAAAAAAGAACAGTGAACATAAGTTTAAAAGTGGGTAATTAATAAAAAGAATAAAGGGGGTGTTGTAACGTCTGGGTGATGTCTCATCAAATGGTTCCGCAGATTCGTAGTATTACTACAGCATTTCACCTCTGCATTACAAATCACGCATATAGCTTTGTTCTTGTCCACAACCCTATCGTCGTCGTCTTGCTTGCGAAATTTAAAATGCTTCCATACCTCTGACTTTTTATGTGAAGGTGGTGGCATCAACGTCGACAACGCACCTGAAACCGCCATTTTAAGCACTGAATGAATGAATGACAGGTTCACGGCGCCTCTCGCTCCTTGGTAACATCGCGCAAGGCAAATAAGCGAGTGACATCTGGTGGAGAAGACTAGTAATTAGATTAACGTTAATCTTACCAGAGAATGTCTAATTACGTTCAATGTTTGCGGAAATAAATATGGAAAAAAATCGATTGGTGGTAGGGATGTGACGGTGAGGAAATTTTCCCACCGGTTAATTGATGTGTGACAACACCGGTAATACCGGTATCACCGGCGGAGGCTTTTAAATCTAAAGTAACATGCACACTACCGCTCTGAACTGAAAACGCGCCAGTGCGCGCACACCGTGAATGACAGCTCGTCTGTAAATGCGCGCTCTGTGAGGCCATGGGTGCGTCTCAATCAGTTCCCTAGTTCAGTAGTCAGGGCACTGATCAAGCATTGATCAGTCTATGATTGAGATGCACACCATGAATGAATGACAGTTCGTCCCCTTGTTTATACTCGACGCGCCCGCACGAGCGCGAGGGTGCGCGCGGCAAAAAATAAATGCGCGGAGCCAGGCGAAAGTAAACAATGCGCGCTCTGTGCGGCCGTGCACATTTTACTTTCAGTTTTGAATTAGCGCCAATTCGGCTGCGGGTTGCTTGAATTGTGGGTTCGTTAGCCTATTATTTTTAATGAAAAACACAACAACAAAACAAATGACAAACTCCCTTAAATAGGCGCTTTTACGTTTCGCTTTGAAACCAAATCTTCCGCGATCATCTCAGTCTGCTCCTCACTCTTAAATCTGATGAATGACTCCTGCCGCTGCCGAGACTCACGGTCGGATCCTGCTTTATTAAGCAGATACGTTCAGTTTTTATTTGTATTGTCTGTTCTCTAACTGAACTAAATTATTTTATTACTATAAAAAAATCAAAAAGACGGTGGGCGGTGCCACGGTGGGCAAGTGATGTAACCGGTGTTGAGTCTGGACACCGGTAACACCGGCAACACCGACTATCGTAGCAAGCCTAATTGGTGGCCTTTGAGAATCGATTTTGAATCGACCACGTTATAAAAAACGATTAATCGAAAAATCTATTTTTTTGCCCAGCCCTAGTTGTTACATGCTACTCTTTCGGAAATGTATGAATATGAAGCATGCATATGATTACATTTCATGTCTGTATTCTTATATATCTGTAATTCATGTTGTATTGAATGTGTGTGTTGAGCGGCACAGGAGATTTGAAGCTGGGTCAATAACAAGCTCCAAAGAGACATTACAACGAGATGTAATGCATGTTTTTGAGTCATTAACATGTGTTTAAACGAGTTTCAATTATTAAACAACATTTTAACGACCTTTTTTTTTTTTGTCAGGTGGTAGTACAACCAAATATATATAAAACCCGTAGAGTTGCTGAACACTATTTTTTTGTGGATGTGTATTGTATTCATATTCATTTATAAGTTTTGCATTCTAATGGGCAGGTATTTAGTATCTTTAGCATCCAATTTTCTGTTTAAAGACAAATAATCATATAGGCTACACTCCAAAAACTGATACGTTGGATTTACTTATTTTTTTATGTCAATAGGTTCCACGTTATTGGGTTATGTTGAATTTAATTAACATTATTTCAGTAAACTTAAGTTTTTTTTTACGTAAGGTTATTTCAATGCCATTTAGTTAAATCAGGTTAACATTCTTAATTTTGTCCAAAACTATTCAATTTAATTATTCTAAAATTAATTAAAGAAACCAAAACAAGTAATCCAGTTTAATTGATTATTGTTTATTTAGTGAAATACAATTTTTACAAACTTTACAAAACCTTTTACAAGGTCTTATTGGCTAGCCAGAAGCTGGTTTTATTACATCCATGGCATGCCCAAAGTAGTTTTTTTAATTATTAAAACAACTTTAATTGTTATTAGCAGGTCCTCAGCCCAAGCACATGCTCTACACTTCACAATGGTAACCTCCAAAAACATTTTAAATAACATAAAACAGTAAGCATTAAAAAGTATCTCCATTTTCTCATCTTGTTAAAATGCATCAAATAGCACTTTTTTTTAAACGTTTACTCTCCGAATTCAGCCCTTTTGCAAAGCATGATGGGAAGTGAAAGTATTGTTTGATTGGGTTACTTGATTGAAACATGTCATTTCAAAATGAAAATATCAAGTTATGTCAAAGAGTAATGGTTTTAAGTCAGTTTAACGTGAATCAATTACATTTGAAGCAGAAACCTGATATAATTGTGTTAAATCAAGACGAATTGCTTAAATAAAGTGAACAGCATCATACAATATTTTTTTTTGAGTGTGTGTAGGGATGTGCGATATTTATAAAATGAGATCTCAATATTTTATGGGATGCCGTGGTCAGCTGACTCCTTAAGTTTTTGATATTCTTCATATTCTGTGTAGTGGTCCGTTCAGAAATCATCTTTTCCAAAAAAAAAAAATTACCTTTATGGGCGTTTTACAAATATATTTTTTGAACCTAATTCTATGCATGCCTCATCTTTTGTGTCAATTTCATAAATGTAATCAAATTGAATTATAATGAGACACAATTGGGCTGTTACCAATCAAATTAAATAAGTATCAACACAATTCATCTTTGCAATGGAGAGGAAACGCAGAAGCTGCATCTGAAGTGGCATTTAGATACATTTACACTGTTTAATGAGCTCAAAGGTGACAAATGAATTGGTAACAAATGATCTTTTAAACATAAAATGTTGAATATTGATATTTGAAATTATTTAAAACATGAAAATATACTTTGAGAAATTAAATCCGCCAGTAGGTGGCAGCAAGTTCACTGTTAAATAATGAGCCATTGAGATTCAATCGATTCATTCAAACGGATGATTCAATCAGGAACGAAGCATTTTACTATATTAATCTATGACTGAATCCGAAATCGCCCCCTAAACCCTCAATCACTATTCCCTACTTTAGTCCACTAATATAGTTCACTTGAAGGAGTGTATGAAAACGAGTGTGTGTATTCGGACAGCCGTTGTGTGTACATTGGCTGTGCACTCGTTATTGCGTTGCATTGTGGGATTGAATGAGTGCACTCAATAACGTCCACTATGGTTTCGGACACCACTACAAATGTCTGTCCCCTCAAATAGTGCCCTATTTAAGGGTATAGGGGGCGATTTCAGATTCAGATCTTAGCAATTGAATCTTTGACTCAACTTATTCGTTCAAACGGATGATTCATTCAGGAACGAAGCATTTTACTATTTAATCTATCTTAGTAATTGAAACTTTAATGCATTTAAATATTGTGTGCCCTTGCGATATTTCGATAATTTTGACTGATTCGTTCAGTAAGGAAATGTTTAAAACATTAAAGCTGCACTATGTAACTTTTCTTGTGAGAAAGATGGTAAAACATGCTTTTTGCCGGACAAGTTTTTCACTTATCTCAACAGCTTTAAAACTACTGATATTTATAAAGAAAAATGTGTATGAAAGTTTTCAAACATAAAACATAGTGTTTTATAGTTAATTTCTGATTATTAAAACCATTGTAAATAGTTTTCTATCTGTTCATTTGTGCGGACTAGGGCTGTGCGATATGCGATATCCTTGTTAAATAATGTGATATTCGATAAGCGACACGATAAGTGTGTAAAATCTATTTAAATTATATTAAAACAATTATTTAAAAACTGACAATGATACCATTTGTGTGTTTCACATTCTTTCTGGGAAAAGAAAGCATCGCTACAACTTCTGAAAGTGACCAGCAGTGTTTTAGCAAAAATGAATGTCACAAATCTTACAATATCATTTGACCATTAATGTAAACAAACCAAAAATGTAATGCCAATATTTAAATACCTTGACTGTTCAAGTGTGTAACAAGACACGAAACAGATCTGAAGGGCTCACGCGCTTTCAGATAGGCGGCTTGTGTGCGTGCACGTTTCGGCGTGTGTGTGTCAGACAGCGCGAGACTGCAAGGAGTTGTTTTTCCGCAAGTTATTGTGTTTAATAACTCTTTAACGTCAAGCAAGTCACATATGTAACAGCCGTGTGCCCAGTCTATTCTCTGCTATATGCGTCGACCTAAAACCTACAATGTTGAAGTAGCCTATTAAAATCATTCAAATATTGCGTGTCCTTGCGATATGTACATTTGCGATATTTCGATAATTTCGATATATTGTGCAGCCCTAGTGCGGACTGTTGCGTCACCTGACATTTTGGGGGGGGTTTAAGAAACCAAAATATATTTGTTAACAATGTCAATTCGAACTAAATAGGTTTTATTGAATTAAGTCAAGCATGAATTTATAAGGAAATAATGCACTATGCACATCATGTTATTGACCCAGATGGAGATTTATTCTTGGCATTTGAAGGTCTTGAATTGGCGGCAGGATGTTGTGTCCAAGAATGCTCTTGTCAATTTGACATGTTTTGGGAAATGATCACCGACGGAGAGAGACGCTGGGATATTTAACTAAATATGGAGTTGAGTGATGAGGACTAGTTTTCTAGCCTCAAGCTGATGCTCTTCGCAGCTGATTGATAATAAATATTTCTTCTGTTTGGAAAAGTCTTCAGTGTGCATGGAATACATGATCTTCTATAAACGTATTGTGTGTGTAATAAGAAGTTTCGATAACGCAACTCAACTTGAGTGTGATGAGTTAACCGGAAATACTTTTTTTTGTCTTCCCTTTTGGCAGTCCGATCAAATAATGAGAGATTTTTCTGAATTAAAGATGCAAAATAGTTTTTTATTTCCTAGATCCAAGATTATGACTTGAATCCACTCATTGAATTGAATTAGTATTCATTGGCCCCATGGCCCGGTTTTACAGACAGGGTTTAGATTAATCCAGGATTAGGCGTTAGTTCAATTTAGGGCATTTAAGTAGCTTTTATTAATGTGCATTAGCCAAAAGCACTTCTTCTGTGCATCTTGAGACAAAACATTGGCACTGACATTTAATATGTGCAAGTTGTTTTCAGTTACAACAGCTCAAACGTGTATTTTAGTTTGGGACTAGACTCAAGCCTTGTCTGTGAAAACCGAGAATTAAGTACTAAGCTAGTATTCCCACCCCAATGTCGTCAAAGTCTCAAACTTCCTGTGCACAAACATTTCTGGATATCCACAAACTGATTCTACCATGATTCCATTCCAGAAACCTTCAATCCCAGAGCCCTTTGGGCTTTTCTTCAGTCTCGTACGGAGAGAAGTTGAGTGGCATGGAGGACCCCAAAAGCCCCGTGAAGGTGGTCAAACCTTCCCGCTCGAGCGGGGGCAAGGCGTCGTCCTCCAAACCGCAGAGGGAGAGTGTGAGAGTCACCAGCCGATGCAAGGATGGCGTCCCCAGGGTGAAAGAGGAGATCCAGGGCGGCAGGACATGCACCAGCAGCCCTCAGGAGCAGGGCAGGGGCAAAGCCCGCAGGCTGACGGGCAGAACTAATTCTGGCGAGAGGGGGAGAGGGAAGCCCCTGCCCAGTGAAGCCCGTCAGCAGGCACAGGAGAAGAAAACGCCGGTCCGAAACAGTGGACCGGTCAAGGACGGGGGAGCAACACTGCTGACCAGCACAGTAGAGGATAGCTCAACACACAACAACACCATCACAGCTAAAGAGAAGATACCTGGTGAGAACATAGACATCAGCAATCTTTAGGTTTTTTTATTGTTGATATCTATACTGGAGTGAGCCTACACTACCGTTCAAAAGTTTGCGGTCGGTAAGATTTTTAAAATGTTTTTGAAAGAAGTCTCGTCTGCTCTGTGAGTCTATATTTATTGATCAAAAATACTTGAGCCTCCTTTATGCCCCTCGTGCTAGAATCCATTATTACTGAAGCATATTTTGATGGACTGATAGTTAAAGGGATAGTTCACCCAAAAATGAAAATTAGCCCATGATTTACTCACCCTCAAGTCATCCGAGGTGTATATGACATTCTTTCAGGCAAATAAAATCTGAGTTATATTAAAAATGTTCTGGCTAATCCAAGCATTATAATGGCAGTAATAGTTGCTCTGTTTTTGAAGTCCATAAAAAATGCTTCTGTCCGTCAAATAACGTGCTCCTCGCGGCTCCAGGGTGTTAATAAAGGCCTTCTGAAGCGAATCGATGTGTTTGTGTAAGAAAAAAAATATACATATTTAAAAATGTATTTAATTTTTTTCTATGACTCTGCATCAGCCGTCCCCGCGCCATCACTTCCGGCGAATAAGGTCAAAATGCATGCAAAATACCAGCGTGATCATAGATATATATTCCTCATTAGTCCCTGCGCGGATTGGTCGAATGAGGCATCTACGTATATACAGTGAGGAAAATAAGTATTTGAACACCCTGCTATTTTGCAAGTTCTCCCACTTAGAAATCATGGAGGGGTCTGAAATTGTCATCGTAGGTGCATGTCCACTAGGGGTGTGCATTGGCACTGCCCTCACAATTCGATTCGATTACGATTCACCAGGTAACGATTCAATTCAATTCGATTCTACGATGTATTGCGATGCATCAAAATTCTACTGCACACAACAAGGCAAATTTTTAATCAGTCATGAGATATTGAACAACAGATTTTATTGGCTGCTATGTGTGTATTATCACTCTCCTGTATCTTTGACATAAATGTCATTAAATAAAATAAAATTGAATGGTATAGGGTATTGGATATGGCATTTTCAAACCTGAAAAAGAAAACATAAATCACTGCTTTCAGTGCTTTGAATGAGAAATGTTTCTCTTCGCTCTGCTTTAGAACCATTTGAAATTATATAGAGCAATAATAACCAACTAAGCCAACTTTTTCCAGCAGTGAACACAGAGCTTTTTACTGTGTGTAAAAAAAACACTTAAGACAGGGCACTTCATGAACTCCTGTGCAAATATTAATCCGTAATTACAGTCACACTATTGTAACAACAACCACCACCCAGGCACCCAGCAATAAAAATATTCAGTGCAACACACACAGTATAACGTTGACACTATAGGGACTCGTCAATTCTCGTGCTTGATTTTAGTGTGGCAGGCGCGTTAGCAGGGCGTAAGCAGCGCATATTTTTTTCGGCGCCCATGTTAACAGATTAGAGCATTCACATCGCACGCAGAGGCGGCGCGGCAGCTCATCGCATCGCAGGAGCAGGAGCAGAAGCAGCAGTGCCGCGATCGTTTCGGCGCCGAGTCTATTTTTGCCGCGCTGCTCACGCTGATTTAAAGCCACAGTGGATTGTTCTTGATCAAAACTGACCAGATTAACATGGAAAATAACAAATTTCACCATGAAAATCATGTAGTGAAGTGCCCCGTGTGTTTCACAATCACAGCATATGCTGCCCATCATAAATCAAAGCACGAGACAGGAAAATGTGACATAATGTTCAATATTTGTCTGTATTTGCAATATCTGCGCGAGACAAACGCTGCCAGTGTGAATCCACAATGGGGGCGCGGGCTCCCGCTCTCCACACCCACCGCTCCTGCCCTGCTAACGCGTGCGGTGTGAAGCCGGCGTCAGAATCCGAAATGTGATGTCCGCTTTCCAAGCTTTGGGTGCGTTTTTAATTACCCGTCTATCGCGGTCATCTCCCTCCGCCTCAGCCATCTTGATTGTTGTTGTTATGACCCTGGAAGTAATTGAAACTTCACAACTTTATTGTTCAACTCAAGGCCAGAAAATAAACGGTGACATAATCGATTATGGCACTTTGCCGCATCGATGCTGAATCGTGCATGCCCCGCATTGCGATGCATCGCTGAATCGATTATTGTTGACACCACTAATGTCCACTGTGAGAGACATAATCTAAAAAAAAAAATCACAATGTATTTTTTTATAAAACTATTTATTTGTATGATACAGCTATTGATTATTATAAATGTTTCGATTTAATAGTGGCGAATGAGATGTACATGAAATTGCTGAAATTAAATCCCAAAAAGAAAATATATTTAAAATGGACAGTGTTTATTATCTGACAAATTTGTTAACGTGTTCTCTGTACTTGTTTTGCTGAATTCACTGTGTTTTTGTCTTTCTATGGCAGTAAGTTTTATGGGTGGGTTGTTTTTGCGGTCTCAGGTGTGGAGATCTCAGGCCGACAGAGGGTTGAGGTCGCAGCAGAGGTCGTGGAGGTGGGAAACCTGACCTCTGACCAACAGCTGGGACTCAAACAGGCGGAGGAGAGGCTGCAGAGAGACTACATCCACCGGCTGCTCAAGGCAAGACACATTCCTCCACACAGACAATATGCCTATAATTGTTATTGGTGTTAGGTGTATGATACGGCCCTATATGTGCAATGATAGGAAATATCCGCAGAACTGTTACTAGTATCTAATTTCACAAATAGTTTGTTTCTGAATATAAAAATGTAGACACAATTTAACATGCATGCCCTCGCGCACTAGTTTTGGATGAAGAGATGTGCTTGTTGCTGTCGTTTGTTATCTTTGTGCCAGCAGGATGTGGTTGGTCCCCCCCCCCCCCCTCCACTGTGATTGGACGACTGGGTAAAAAGTAGGGCTGAGCCGATAAACGATATCATATCGAATCGCGATACAATTCATGTCGATAACGATGATAAGCTCTAGACATTTTTACTCAACATAGATTACTGTAACACCCAATCACACAGCAGAAAGAAACGCGACAACAGCCAGTCAGAGAAAATCAGCATGCAGCTTTTAACTTGCACATCAAAAGTACACGTTCTACTGGCAAAGAAAACTTGACACACGAAGGAAAAAACCAGTGGAAGCCACGACGAACATTAAATCAAAAGTGAAACTAACCTTGAGGCATCTTCCAAAGACTGTTGATAAAAGGTAGCACGAATTGTTACTTATTTGAACCGCGTCACACAGACCATTTATCCGCTCGGGTCAAGGTCCAAACGGCAGCGAGCTCACTAGAAGAGATCTGTTTACGCTGATCGGTCACGCGAGCACTATAATAATATTTTATTATATTTTTGACCCTTAATTTCCATGATCTAAAGAATTAAAAGGTTGTTATTTGAAAGTGTGTAGGTCTACTTTCATTATTATGCTGTTATATGGATTATATATTCAGTGGCATAAAATAGTCTTAAAATGACAGTAATATTGTTTATTGCGTGTTTATATTGTTTAATATTGTTTATAGTGTGAGATGGTGGTCCAGTGGGTTAAACCATGGAACTGATACACAGAAGGTTGCTGGTTCGATCCCAGCGGTCACCACCAGTGTGTCCTTGAGCAAGGCACTTTACTCCATGTTGCTCCAGGGGGATTGTCCCTGTAATAAGGGCACTGTAAGTCGCTTTGGATAAAAGCGTCTGCCAAATGCATAAATGTAAATGTATCGCAATTTTTTCTGGGACGATATATCACGAAACAAAAAGTAGTTAACGTGTCAGGCCTAGCTGTGAGATCCAGTGAGAAGCGCGTGCATTCAGCAAAAAACACAAATGTCTTGGTGATTTAAACTAGTTTAAAGCCAGACAAAACACAGCTGACAAACAGCAGAAACACTGTGCAATGATACAGTCAGAAGGCTTTTCCATCTTATCCATATTTACCATGAATTTACTGTTGTGACACTAACTGCACCACATGTGGCAGAAATGTGGGATACATTCATATAGACATTATATGTAGACATGTATTGAATGTATTAAAGGAGTAATGTTAACAGTAAAAACAGTATTTTTTTGTGATTGAGCTGTATAATTTGTGCATTTATACTAAATGGCTTTATGCTAGGTCTACTGTTTTTCATACAAATACCATGGAAACCATATAGATATATTTTACCAAGGTAGTGTAGAGCTATATGCGTGTTTTTAACTGTGGTTATCATGATCTAAATCTATGATACTATGGAAGACCAATGGTTCATTTTAATTTTAACACAGTCATAATATTTAAATATATATACAAGTGAGGTGGTTACGATTTTTCAGATATCCATGTTTTTGTTGATGAACATAAATTTACATCTGCATCCTCCTAACTCAAGCTACTACTACTGTCAACTCGCTGTCAAATCTGCATTTCTTAGAGACAAAACATGTAATATTATCAATACTGCACTGCAAGCTGTGCCGAAGATATATGCCAAAGTCAGGCAACACAGACATGTTTCATGACTAGAAACAATATCACCTATTAGAACATGGAGGAACTAAGATATAATTTTTTTTCTATTAAGAAATGTATTTTGTTAAGGAAATATGTCTGGAAAAGTCTAAGGAATTCAAAAGTGAAAACCGTGTTTGTCATATTCTGACAATAAAAAGTAACAGTCTGGTTTCTACAACCTTCACTTAGGAGCAAAAATAAGGAGCCTTTAAATTTGAAAGAAATAATATTTGACATTTATCGTGATAATTATCGATCGAGATCACTTTTTGGCCATATCGCCCTGCCCTAGTAAAAAGTGACAGTGATGAACGCTGCGTTTTACCCAAAGTTGATCTCAAAAGTCTTTATCTCAGTGACCGGTTTTAAATAGACACTCGGCACCTCGGCACACTGTTTTTTATTATTATTGTAGTATATTTTTTTAAGGGCCGTTCCCATTGAAAACAATTAGAAAAATATACTAGCCTCAGGAAAAAGTGCTTTGGTGGACACATGGCCTAATAGTTTTAGCTGTAGTAAATGGTAATAACCCTGGTGTATATTTGCTTTACCTCACATTGACTAGTTTCACTTGACTTGAGCTGTATCTTCGCTCTAACTTGCTCCCGTATCAATGAGAACGTTTGCATTCACACTCACCGACTGATTTTACTTCTGAATGACGGTCAAAAGCAGGTCGTTAATTGAATCTGAAACAACCCGAGGTAGTCAAAGGATCGTTCAGCATCTCTTCATTTGCCCTATTTGCATGCCTGTGGAGCACTTAGATGTGTGAATTGATGTGGTTTCTCTGTCGTTGTGTATTCCCACAGCCATCTCCGGAGTACCCCAATTTCCAGTATCTATGCAAACTGTGTTCGGTCCACGTGGAGAACATCCAGGGTGCTCACAAGCACATTAAAGAGAAACGTCACAAGAAGAACATCATGGTGAGAGGACGCAGGCTGTTATCTTCCCCAACGTTTATTTCTGTGCTCTACATAATCCACAGTGGCTCTGTGCTAAGCTTAGAGAGGGTTTTACTGCGCTAGTTTCTGTTAGACTGTTAGCAAACATGCAAAAGAAGGCTGCGTGTCACTGAAAACCCACTAAAACCCTGCCAGAGAAGATGCATCTCTGAATTAATCACCAGCAGCAAAGATATTATAGCTAAATATTGGACTCATTTAGATTTTTTGTTTGATTCGAATGTGAATTTTGCAGGAAAAGCAGGAGGAAAATGAGTTGCGAGCGCTTCCTCTTCCCTCCCCGGCCCATTTGAAGGCGCTAGACTCCGCCGTCCTGGAGGCGGCAGAGGTGCACGGCATCTCAGAGGAAGACTTTGCTCTGAGGCAAGCCGTGGTGCTCCGGATGGAGGGTATTATACGTAAACAACTCACAGGTACACGGCTTTCCCTGCCGAACTTAAGACAATTAATTCTGTTCATTATCGTCCATTAATGGACTTAAAGGAACACTCCACTATTTTTGGATATAGGCTCATTTTCCTACTCCCTTAAAGTTAAACAGTTGAGTTTTGCTGGTTTCGAATCCATTCAGCCGATCTCCGGGTCTGGGTGTAGCACTTTTAGCATAGCTTAGCATAGATCATTTAATCTGATTAGACCGTTAGCATCTCGCTCAAGAAAATGACCAGTTTCAATATTTTTCCTATTTAATACTTGACTCTTGTGTAGTTACATCGTGTACTAAGACCAACGGAAAATGAAAAGTTGTGATTTTCTAGGCCGGTATGGCTAGGAACTATACTCTCATTCCTGCGTAATAATCAAGAGCTTTGAGCCGTACCACGAGTGCAGCGGCGCATTGGTATTACACAGCGCCTGAAAATAGTCCCCAGCACGGGAAACAGATCTGCAAACAGGTTTTCACATTGGTTATGTTGACAGAAGTTAGCCTATTTTCAGGCACTGCGTGAAGTCTTTGGTCATTTTTTTGAGAGAGATGCTAACGGTCTAATCAGATTCAATGATCTATGCTAAGCTATGCTAAAAGTGCTAGCGCCAGACGCAGAGATCGGCTGAATGGATTCGAAAACGGTAAAACTCAACTGTTTAACTCTAGGGGAGTTGGAAAATGAGCCTATTTTCAAAAATAGTGGCGTGATCCTTTAATAAGCATGTAAGAAACTGCCGTGATTTGTGGTAACTTGATTCAGTGATAGGGGGTGAAATGAAAGTTAGGTGCCAAAAATATGGTGCATTATCAATTTAAGCATTTCAAAACATTGGGATCAGTAACATTTACAGTACCAGTCAAAAGTTTGAAAGTTTTTAATGTTTTTTCTGCTCGCCAAGGCTGAACTTATTTGATCAAAAATACAGTAAAAAAATGTAATATATAGTGAAATATCACAATTGAAAAGAACCGTTTTCTGTTTTAATGTTTTAAAAGGGTAATATACACTCACCTAAAGGATTATTAGGAACACCTGTTCAATTTCTCATTAATGCAATTATCTAATCAACCAATCACATGGCAGTTGCTTCAATGCATTTAGGGGTGTGGTCCAGGTCAAGACAATCTCCTGAACTCCAAACTGAATGTCAGAATGGGAAAGAAAGGGGATTTAAGCAATTTTGAGCTTGGCATGGTTGTTGGTGCCAGACGGGCCGGTCTGAGTATTTCACAATCTGCTCAGTTACTGGGATTTTCACGCACAACCATGTCTAGGGTTTACAAAGAATGGTGTGAAAAGGGAAAAACATCCAGTATGCGGCAGTCCTGTGGGCGAAAATGCCTTGTTGATGCTAGAGGTCAGAGGAGAATGGGCCGACTGATTCAAGCTAATAGAAGAGCAACTTGAAATAACCACTCGTTACAACCGAGGTATGCAGCAAAGCATTTGTGAAGCCACAATGCGCACAACCTTGAGGCGGATGGGCTACAACAGCAGAAGACCCCACCGGGGGCTACAATTTGCACAAGCTCACCAAAATTGGACAGTTGAAGACTGGAAAAATGTTGCCTGGTCTGATGAGTCTCGATTTCTGTTGAGACATTCAGATGGTAGAGTCAGAATTTGGCGTAAACAGAATGAGAACATGGATCCATCATGCCTTGTTACCACTGTGCAGGCTGGCGGTGGTGGGGTAATGGTGTGGGGGATGTTTTCTTGGCACACTTTGGGCCCCTTAGTGCCAGTTGGGCATCATTTAAATGCCACGGCCTACCTGAGCATTGTTTCTGACCATGTCCATCCCTTTATGACCACCATGTACCCATCCTCTGATGGCTACTTCCAGCAGGATAATGCACCATGTCACAAAGCTTGAATCATTCCAAATTGGTTTCTTGAACATGACAATGAGTTCACTGTACTAAAATGGCCCCCACAGTCACCAGATCTCAACCCAATAGAGCATCTTTGGGATGTGGTGGGCCGGGAGCTTCGTGCCCTGGATGTGCATCCCACAAATCTCCATCAACTGCAAGATGCTATCCTATCAATATGGGCCAACATTTCTAAAGAATGCTTTCAGCACCTTGTTGAATCAATGCCACGTAGAATTAAGGCAGTTCTGAAGGCGAAAGGGGGTCAAACACAGTATTAGTCTGGTGTTCCTAATAATCCTTTAGGTGAGTGTATTTCTGTGATGGCAAAGCATCATTACTCCAGTCTTCAGCGTCACATGATCCTTGGTATGATTGGTGACACATGACTGGTACTGTATATATTAAGAAATTAATACTTTTATTCAGCAAGAATGCATTAATTTGATCAAAAGTGACAGTAAAATCTTGTATTTTACTTTTTTTTTATATATATAAAATATTTTTTTTTCAAATAAATGCTGGTCTTTTCATCAACAAATCCTGAAAAAAAATGATCACATTTTCCTCAAAAATATTGAACCGTTTTCAACACTGATAATAATCAAATGTTTCTTGAGCAGCAAATCATCATATCAGAATGATTTCTGAAGGATCATGTGACACTGAAGACTGGAGGAATGATGCCGAAAATCCAGCTTTGATCGCAGGAATAAATTAAATTTTACAATATATTACAATAAAAAAGTTATTTTTAATATTTCACAATTTCACAGTTTTGACTGTATTTTTGCCCATGCATTCTTGGTGAGCTGAAGAAACTTCTTTCAAAATTGTAAATAAAACATACTGACTAAACTTTTGAAGGCTAGTGGACTTTGTATAATAGCTTGCAGTAAAAACTAAAAATAAATAATGGGGGTGAGTTTTTTTCTCAATACGGTGAAGGTTATAATGAGTTCTGTCCTTTTTTCTTCGTAGCGTGCTCTCTCCGTCTTTACGGCTCCTGTCTCACCCGCTTCGCCTTCAAAACGAGTGACGTCAACATCGACGTCTCTTACCCCTCCACTGTGAGTCTAATTCGGACGAGCATGAGCTGCTTTTGTGGATATTTGACACTGCATTTTACTGTGTTCATTAATGTATTACTGTGTTTTAATGAACACACTTGTGTTGTGTAGATGACTCAGCCTGATGTGCTGATCCAGGTGCTGGAGATCATAAAGAAAAGTGGTGAGTTCATTCATTCATACACACACCACACACACCACACACCACACACACGGAGCAGGAGTTTCTGAAACAAACAAAACAGATCAATCAATCAATCATTAGGCCTACATCTCATTGACAATGTTTAATGATATTGACAACGTACAATAATAGTTATAAATTAATACCATATTTTTGGCTAAAAGCTGCTGATTATTGCTGATGTATACAGTAATACTCAAGCAAAAACTTAATAACTTCATAAACTTATTTCAAATAACAATACAACAATATATTTACCAATGGCTAAATGAGAGTGACTTGACTCTTGACTTCTCTTGACATCTTTTCTATGACTATGAGTTTTCTAACGCACACACACGCGCACACACACGCGCACACACACGCGCACACACACGCGCACACACACACACACACACACACACACTGGAATCTGTGAAAATTTAAATTATTTTAACTAAATAAAGGAGATCATAGAAAATGCTTGTTATTTTTTTTATTTAGTGCTGTCCTGAATAAGATGTTACTTTTTTTTTTTTTTTTTTACATATAGTCCACAAGACCAAAAAATAGCTGAATTTATTAAAATAACCCCGTTCAAAAGTTTATGCACCATTGATTCTCAATACTGTGTGTCGTGCCCTGGATGATCCACGGCTGTGTGTGTGTGTGTGTGTGTGTGTGTGTCGTTCCCTGGATGATCCACGGCTGTGTTTGTGTTGTGTGTCGTTCCCTGGATGATCCACAGCTGTGTGTGTGTGTGTTTGTGTTTGTGTGTCGTTCCCTGGATGATCCACAGGTGTGTGTGTTTGTGTGTGTCGTTCCCTGGATGATCCACGGGTTTGTGTGTGTCATTCCCTGGATGATCCACAGCTGTGTGTGGGTGTGTGTGGGTGTGTGTCGTTCCCTGGATGATCCACGGCTGTGTGTGTTTTGTGATGGTTGTTCTTGAGTCTCTTGTTTGTCCTGAGCAGTTAAACTGCCCAATGTTCTTCAGAAAAATCCTTCAGGTCCTGCACATTCTTCAGTTTTCCAGCATCTTTTCCATATTTGAACCCTCTCCAGCAGGGGCCGTATGATTTTGAGATCCATCTTTTCACACTGAGGATGATTGAGGGGCTCAAACACAACTATTAAAAAAGGTTGAAACATTCACTGATGCTCCAGAAGGAAACACAACGCATTAAGAGCTGGGGGTGAATACAGCACTAAATAAAAAATAACATGCATTTTGTATGATCTCTTTCATTTTGTTCAAATTATTCACATTTTGACCGATTCTGCAAGCTTTTTCTTGCAACTGTATATATGTATATTATAAAGATATATATATATACACACACACACACACACACACGCACAGTGTTTTAATCAAATGCTTGTCCAACTTTTAAAATATGTATTTTAATATTTATTTGTTTAATAGTAGTGAAGAATTTGTCCAACAGAAAATATATAAATGTAACATTTTATTTGCTTATGTTTTAAATTATAAGTTTTTACAAAACTCATTTAAGTAATTTGCGCCTTTAGATCAGACGGTTTTAAAGATTTTATGAGACACAAATTCAGTCAAAGACGTTTGACAGATCCTATAATCATAAATGAGCTTCACTTGACTGTCGAACAGCTGTAACAGCTGAAACTTCATGTTCGCACAAGACTTGAGTTTCGAGAGCCCAGATTAACTCTAGTTTCACTTTTGTTTTTCAGTGGAGTTTGCAGAGGTGGAGTCTGATTTTCATGCCAAAGTCCCTGTTGTCTTCTGCAGAGATGTGGCGAGGTCAGTTTTATGTGGGCAATAAAATCGAGATGCTATAAATAGTTACTGCACACAAAGACTAATGAGTTTGAAGACATTAATTATAAAATGTATTGGCTGATGTGGGTTTTGGGTTGTGTGTTGTCTCTGCAGTGGCTTGATGTGCAAAGTGAGCGCAGGAAATGATGTCGCGTGCCTCACCACCAATCACCTTGCAGCTCTGGCCAGACTGGAGCCGAGGCTCGTGCCTCTGGTGCTGGCCTTCCGACACTGGGCCAACGTATGACTCGCGCTCACACTTTCCAGAGATCACTGTAGCCGTTTCTCACCAAGGTCTAACAAGATTGTGTGTTTATTTGTAGCTGTGCCACATTGACTGTCAGGCGGAGGGGGGAATCCCATCCTACTCGCTGTCTCTCATGGTCATATTCTTCCTGCAACAGAGAGCGAAGCCCATCCTTCCCGTTTATCTAGGACATTGGGTAAGAGCTGATGTGTTAGTGAACCCGGAATAGAATAAATAATTACTCCATTTATGAGTTGACATACTTTTGAGTAGTTTTTTTGTATATATATATATATATAAGTATGTAAACTCATAAATGGAGTAATTATTTATTCTATTCCATATATATATATATATATATACATACACACACTCACCTAAAGGATTATTAGGAACACCATACTAATACTGTGTTTGACCCCCTTTCGCCTTCAGAACTGCCTTAATTCTACGTGGCATTGATTCAACAAGGTGCTGAAAGCATTCTTTAGAAATGTTGGCCCATATTGATAGGATAGCATCTTGCAGTTGATGGAGATTTGTGGGATGCACATCCAGGGCACGAAGTTCCCGTTCCACCACATCCCAAAGATGCTCTATTGGGTTGAGATCTGGTGACTGTGGGGGCCATTTTAGTACAGTGAACTCATTGTCATGTTCAAGAAACCAATTTGAAATGATTCGAGCTTTGTGACATGGTGCATTATCCTGCTGGAAGTAGCCATCAGAGGATGGGTACATGGTGCTCATAAAGGGATGGACATGGTCAGAAACAATGCTCAGGTAGGCCATGGCATTTAAACGATGCCCAATTGGCACTAAGGGGCCCAAAGTGTGCCAAGAAAACATCCCCCAGACTATTACAACACCACCACCAGCCTGCACAGTGGTAACAAGGCATGATGGATCCATGTTCTCATTCTGTTTACGCCAAATTCTGACTCTACCATCTGAATGTCTCAACAGAAATCGGGACTCATCAGACCAGGCAACATTTTTCCAGTCTTCAACTGTCCAATTTTGGTGAGCTCGTGCAAATTGTAGCCTCGTGCAAATTGTAGCCCTCGGTGGGGTCTTCTGCTGTTGTAGCCCATCCGCCTCAAGGTTGTGCGTGTTGTGGCTTCACAAATGCTTTGCTGCATACCTCGGTTGTAACGAGTGGTTATTTCAGTCAAAGTTGCTCTTCTATCAGCTTGAATCAGTCGGCCCATTCTCCTCTGACCTCTAGCATCAACAAGGCATTTGCGCCCACAGGACTGCCGCATACTGGATGTTTTTCCCTTTTCACACCATTCTTTGTAAACCCTAGAAATGGTTGTGCGTGAAAATCCCAGTAACTGAGCAGATTGTGAAATTCTCAGACTGGCCCGTCTGGCACCAACAACCATGCCACGCTCAAAATTGCTTAAATCACCTTTCTTTCCCATTCTGACATTCAGTTTGGAGTTCAGGAGATTGTCTTGACCAGGACCACACCCCTAAATGCATTGAAGCAACTGCCATGTGATTGGTTGATTAGATAATTGCATTAATGAGAAATTTAACAGGTGTTCCTAATAATCCTTTAGGTGAGTGTATATATATGAATGAAATGAAATGATACTCTAAAATATGAAACTAAAACCGCCAATAGGTGGCGCCACGTCACTGTCTTGATGAGTGAGTCATTAGGCCCTGTCATCCACCCGGCGCAATGCGAAGGCAGGTGCAACACAAGTGTTTTTTGTCAACCCTCTACCCACAACATGGCATTATAATCGCCATTGGCTAGTAAATGTTTTCGTTTACTCGCCAGACAGATAGACTGTTTTATTTAAATTAGTTTTGTCAAATAAATGAATCGTGATTTAACCGCATCCAAAATAAAAGTTTGTGTTTACATATGTGTGTGTCCTGTGTATCATTATTATGTGTATATAAATACATACACTTGTATATGTTTAAGAAATGTTTTTCATATTTATATATAAAATATTGATATATACAATATAAATTATATAATTATATATACATGCAAATATTTCTTAAATATATACATTAATGTGTGTATTTATATATCCATAATAAATATACACTGTATACACACATACTGGTGGTGGTGCTAAAGATATTGTTGGTCATTGAGTGTTTCTGTAAGAAAAATATAATAGTAATACATAATATTATTTATATATATAGTGAGATGGTGGTCCAGTGGGTTAAACCATGGAACTGATACACAGAAGGTTGCTGGTTCGATCCCAGTGGTCACCACCAGTGTCCTTGAGCAAGGCACTTTACTCTATGTTATTCCAGGGGGATTGTCCCTGTAAATATTAATTATTACTACTACTAATTCTACTATTAATAACAATATACAACGCCCTAAAGACTGATGAGCTGCTGGGTTCATGAATATTAATCACGTTGTCAGCGTTGCTCAAACTGATTTGCTGAAATCAAAACAGGGACGGTAATGGATGAGCGCCAGCCAATGAGATTGTCATTTGCGCATTAGTCCCGCCCACTACCGCATATCTTCTGCTTCTTATTAAAAGCTGAATAATTCCAAATGAACTCTGTTGTTTTGACAGGAAAATACAACAAAGAATATGGTTTACATGTAGCGCGTTGACTCTCTCTTCGCACGTTGTGTGTGTGTGAGAGAGAAACACAGCGCTCTCTTAAAGTGACGGCGCGTTGTGCGCCTTCACACTTGAGTTTACGGTACATCAAATATAGGTGCGCATTGAGCTGAACTGAACTAGACAGCTTGATGGAGAGCGAGTGTTCAGTGAGTGAAAAGATATCTATGCTTAACTTATTCTTAGCCTCTTAGACACGCACTGGCGAGTAAAATCTAAGCATTTATTAGCCAATGGCTAATGATAGATATTGTTTAGTCTCCCAGAGTGAAGATTTACTCACAAATGACTCATTAAGTGACTAGGGACAACCCTTTTGGACCATGCGCCTGGTGCGCCGAACAATTTTTTTTCCTTCATTAAACTAAAATAGGGCCCATTGAGTCATTCACTCAACCTATTCATTCAAACGATTGATTTGTTCAGGAACGAAGCAAGTGACTTTATGAATGAGTCACTGAATCATTGGCTCACTCGATTCGTTGTGTGTTGCTCAGAGACGCTCAACACTTCTGTTCTGGCTTTGTAACCCTTTTTAATGAGCAAAATTGACACTTTTGTGTCAAAAATGTAGTGAACCTCAAACTAAAGTAAATCTACATGAATGTGAACTATATTCTCTGGTCAGATCAAGGGCTTCGACGTGAAGCGTGTGGATGAGTTTCACCTGACGGGGATGGAGTCGGGCACATTCGTGGGTTGGGAGCACAGGCCCGCTCCTGCTGGCGAGGGCCGCGGTGACGGCAAAGCCAAACCTGAACCAAAAACCCACGCAGAGAAGAAAGAGAAGAAGAGCGAGTACGCTAAGGGCAAGGTAACCATTTCACCGATATGCATGATTGTTTTAAAGAAACCCTGAGGAAAGTATTACAGTATTTTATCATCTCTAGGACACATTTCTCAACATTTAGGTCACTTTTTCAAAACTCTTCTACCAACTTTTAGCTTGGCACAGCATTATTTTAATGCACTAAAACTACTTCATACATGTCTCAAATATACTTATTACACTGTACAAACTTATAAACGCAACACTTTTGCTTTCCCCCCATTTTCTTCATGAGCTGAACTCAAAGATCTAAGACTTTTTCTATGTACACAAAAGGCCTATTTCTCTCAAATATTGTTCACAAATCTGTCTAAATCTGTGTTAGTGAGCACTTCTCCTTTACCGAGATAATCCATCCACCTCACAGGTGTGGCATATCAAGATGCTGATTAGACAGCATGATTATTGCACAGGTGTGCCTTAGGCTGGCCAGTTTATAATTTTGTTCAGTGTATATTCGCCGTAGCACATATCACTTTACAATAAGGTTGCATTAGTTAACATTAGCATTTATTAATCTTAGTTAATAATCATTTAAACATTTGCTAATACATTATTAAAATCAAAAGTTGTATTTGTTAACATTAGTTAATACACTGTGAACTATCAACGAACAATGAACCGCTGTATGTTTTATTACATATTAACATTAAGATTAACAAATACATGAACACATGTATTGCTCATTGTTAGTTCATGTTAGTTAATACATTAACTAATGTTAACACGAGACCTTTAATGTAAAGTGTTATCGATATTACTTTAGAAATTTGGTAAATTTCTGTCTTACTCCGTTTTAGGTTTTAAACTTAAGTTTAACAGTTTTGTAAGAAGTATGTAAATGTGCAAATTTGTCCTGTAGGTGCATAGAGTTTGGCAATGGCTATGTTTGAGCGGGATATCACAATTAATTTGCGAATAAAGCTATACATAAATAAATCAAATAATTAATTTAATCAATTTTGGAATAAGGCACAAAATGTGGAAAAAGTGAAGTGCTACGAATACTTTCCAGATGCACTGTATGCACTGCAAAAAATGCTTTGCTTGCTTGATTTTTGTCTTGTTTTCAGTCCAAATATCAAAAAAATCTTACATTAAGAAGCATTTACTAGACAAGCAAAAGTTTTTGTCTTGTTTTGGGGGAAAATGACTCAAAATTAAGGGAGTTTTTGCTT